>BQNB010100650.1:0-21626 GCA_026074375.1 Tanacetum coccineum
CTACTCATTCCAAATCTAACTAGAGGGTTGAAATAATACTCCATTCTGTGTGATTCCGATCGGAGGGTAATGGATTACCCCAGGTTTGTTATGTAGATCATGGGCATGTTCCATCCCGTTATGATTGATTGTGAATTGGTTGATAGCCTATGTGATAACTAGCTTAAATTGTTCTGCTATGATATGATAATCGTAGCAAAATTATTTTAAATTAAAGATTGTATTGGTGTCTTAAACCTATGACTCTCACCAACCATTGTGTTGATGTATTTTAGCATCATTTTCAGGTGAGCATCATGAGGTTAGGCGAAGTGGCTAGAAAGAGACTGCTAGGGTTGCACGGGAGTTCGCTCCTTTATTTGTTATGTTTGCATGAACCTTTGTTGGATGTTTTGATTTTATTAGGATCGTGGTTTTATTTTCCTTGTATTGGTGAGACTCCTTTCATTAATACAAGATGATGTTTTGTTTTGAATTATCAATATCGTCATGACACATTGTGTACTATGACTCATTTATGCATTTTAGAGTTTCTCTATTTTCGACACCATTGTGTTGTGATGATATCCATGACGTTACGCCTCGTGTTTCTGCCTTGGCGGGGTGTGACAGTGAGATGTGATGATAGCTGACAAGAATGACATCATATGGTTGTTGGCATTAATGGGATCGTCACCTTGCTTGAACACTAGAACAATTAGACCTGAGTCTGGTTAGGAAAATTCAGGTGGTTGGTTAACTGAGGGAGCATATTCCAAGTGAAGGATGGATGATGATGGAGAATAAACGTTGTGGTGAATTGATGATGATTGATAATCATTGGATGGATAAGTGATTGAAATAGGTGTTGATGATTGATTGATTGAGTATTGTTAAGACTGATAAGATGATCCATACTGTGGAGGCTGATATAGTGAAGCTTGTGGTTGAAATTTAGAGTTTTGGTAAGATTTTTGATGAGTTTGATAAGGAGACTAGGTCATCTGATGGGTTGCAACCAAAGCAAGCAGATTTGAGTTGCGTTCATGCATTAAACGAACTTCATTTGAATGAAATTCATGTTGTCCCAAGTAAGCATGAAGCTGATCAATATTAGTTGTGTGCAAGTCCCAAACTAGTTTGACATCGGTCACAAATTTGCTCCACTCAGGAGGAAGGGTATTCAAAAACTTGGTGTTTACTTGAAATTGTTCCAGTTTCACATGGTAGATGTTCATGTCATTGAGTAGTAGTGAAAATCTCAAGTAGAAATCATGTAGTGTTTCCCCCTTCTTATAAGCAAACTTATCGAATTCATCATATAGTTTACACTCTCTTTCCTGTTTCGTCAATGAAGTTCCTTGCATGAGAAGTTGAATTCTTTCCCAAAGTTCGTTGGCGATTCGATGATTGCTAACAAGTGCATAGACCTCTGGTGGTAATCCTTGGATAATGATATTTGTTGCTTTGACATCGCAATCAGCTTAAATTGCATCCGTAGCAGATAGCTCAGAGTATTTTCTTGGTCTACTCACTCCATTCTCCTCAATCGTAGGCCAAATAAGTTGGCCAGTTTCAACGGATTCAAGAATCAATCGTCCATGTTGTCTATTCATCATGTATAGCTCCATTATGCTTTTCCAAGAATCGTACATATCTTTTTCCAACATAGGTGGACGATTGTCAGCACCTAAAAGAATCGTTTTGTAAGCAAGAGTCGTATAAGATTACTTGTTTGATCGAACGGTGATTGAAAGAAATTGTGTTGTTGTGGGTTGTCTTTTGTGTGTTTTATATCTTGAAACTATATGGGATTTTATAATTCTTGATTAAACCGGAAAAACAAATAAGTATTTCATGGTATTTTACAAATCAAAGAAATAAACCGTAGAATTTTCTTCTAGCAATTTTGAGTTTTAAACTTTAGTTTCAAATTTGGTGTCTAAATGAAGTTGCGAATCCGATGAATAAAGGATATTGAGAATCCGGTTGTCAAAGGATATTGCAAATTCGGTTGACAAAAAAATTGCAAATTAGGTTGATACTTGGAGCTGCGAATTCGGTTGAGCTTGCAAAACTGCTAATTCGGTTGATACTTGTAACTGCGAATCCGGTTATACCTGAAAGCTGCTAATTCGGTTGAAACTGGTATCTGTGAATCCGGTTAAACTTGAAACCTGCTAATTCGGTTGAAACTGGTAGCTGCGAATCCGGTTAAGCCTGAAAGTTGTTAATCCGGTTGAAACTAGTATTTGCGAATCCGGTTAAGCCTGAAAGCTGCTAATTCAGTTGAAACTAGTATCTGCGAATCCGGTTAAACCTGAAAGCTTCTTATTCGGTGACGAAACACAAAATCTCAAAAACACAAAAAGACTAACTTTTGATTGTTTTTTCCCAAATTTTCTTGTACAACTATTATTACTAAGCCTATAGGTACCTTAAAAATGCAAACTTTATGGTTTTTAAGCCAAAAAGTTTGAAATCAAGATTTGTACTTTTTAAAGCTTTTCGAATACAAAAGATGAACAAAAGTGATGTTTTTCTTGAATCAAAGCTTGTACACCTATATCCTAAAGATACTAGATCAGATTTACCAAGGTAAATGATCCTTTAGTGTACACAAGAGCTTCGAAAACAAAGAAAGAACAAAAAAAAACGTATGGTTTGAAAGAAAAACGAACCAAAAAAACAAACACAAAAACTAAATAATCACTCAATGGCTCTGATACCAATTGAAGAATAACTAATAACATACAAGGTTAAGGAAAGAGAGGTGGTTTTAGAGAGAGAGTGGTTTGATGAACATCTCATAGAGAGAAAGTAAACATGAAATAGAAATGCATAAATGTGTGTAAACAAATGAACAACCAACACCCTCTCCAAGTCATGGAGAGGGTATTTATACCCTAAGTATGGACGGCAAGGCTTGGGGCTCATAGGCTTTTCATGGGCCTTGGGCTTACTAGCCTACTTAAGTTTCCAAAAATAACTATACGAGCTATCTAAAGATATCTATTGAAGTGACCGACACTTTCGTGTTCCTAACAGAAAGGCTTAAGCAGAGAGTTAGTTAACAAGTCGTCAAACGGAATGGGACTAAATCCCGTTAATGAATGAGTTTATACGAAGGAAAACATAACCCATCTGACTGGAGATCCCAAGATCTGGGTTTAATAGGACAACCTACTTGTATAAACTGTGGGGGAGTCACTATAGGGGGTTAATCAACCATCCAAAACACATTAGGGTGTTAATAAACATCCTGGTCCATTCATGTAACATTTAGTGACAAGATACGAGGTTAAGCCTACAGCTTTTAATGATTTAATAAGAAATTACCTATGTGAGAGAGAAGTGGGGCCGCTTTAAAGGGAAATATGGGGGACGCATTTCCTAAGAGCTCTTGCAGAACCAGGCTAGTGTTCATAACCATAACAAACATGACTATGAAGAGTTGATAGTGTCAGGAAGAGTCTTGTGTAAACATATATTGTCGTCTACACAAACAACATATCAGTTCAAAGACATCACGTTCTACTGGCAGCTAGGAGGCTAAGTATATTTTACAAGGGAATGTTTAAAGGGTAACACCTACCTATCCTATGCAAGACTCAACCGTTGAAATTTTATTGGAATTTTGTGAGTTTCTACTCTATCTCCATTCATGTGGGGGATTGTTGGAAAAATGTTATTGAAAAAATGAGTTTTCACTAACTTTGGACATAGAAAATTATTAGTGAATATAATTATTAAGTTTAAGGCTCTATAACGAGCCATAATATGTCCAAAACGGAGTTAGTGTGAATGAGATATCCAGTCTTGAAGAAACGTAGTTGGAATGAAGGGGAAAATGGTTATGAGTAACCATTAGTTAGAAAATAATTGTCAAATTATGGTTTGAATGACAATTAATGGTCATCAAATACACTAATGAGAATTAACTTGAATAGTTAATCTATGGTTAAATTTAACAGTTTTGTCTTCATGAGCCATTAGTGTTATTAATCATCCGACCGTTATTTTCTTAATTCCTCTCACTATAAACTGAGAGTTAGTCTCTCATTTCAAACACACCAAAAAAACACACAACTCATTCTTTTTCTTCCAGCTCACTCACAAGAATTCCATCAAAGTTTCGGGCAATTTGTCAATTCCGGCAGTACTCCTGCTCTGGCCGTTGTACCTTGGGAAACAACTGTGAAATTATTACACGGAATTGTTTTAAGGGAATCGTGTCCAACACGAGGCTCGGCCAATTGTGATTCATTCTCGTTTACTATTGGACCTATTCTTCTACACTATCAGGTTTGTATACGGTTTTGTTACTGAAATTTGGTTTATATAATTTATATATTCGATATAAACGGTGTCGTTATTTCCTACACTTATATAATTTCGGTATATACTTTAGAAGCCTACTTCTTTAGCTTATATTCCGGCTTCGGAATTTATTATGATTTAAAGATAAAATATAAGCTCATAAATTAAAAGATGACCTAAAACATAGGATTTTAAAATATAAGCCGAAATTATACAAGTAAGTTCGTAAGTCAAATACGTAACTTTAACCGAATTTAAGCCCTAGACGCATGGTGTACATTCTAGTGCATGGATTAATAATCTACAAATCAACGCCCTTGAAATATAAGCCTAGTTATCTACTCCCAAATCCTATTTATAGAGTTCTTTAACAAATTATTATTACTTATTAGTATGACAACTATACGCAATTATGTAAGTTAAGGAAGTTATGCCATTAAATCCTATACCTATGAACAAGTCGTAAACATTGGCTAGCTAAACATTTAATCTTTAATTTATATAATAAAAAAATTACATTAATTCAGAGTTTTCTAAAAAAAACAATCTTATATAAAAAAAAATTAAACCAATCAAATAACTTGATTTTGCCACGTAGGCAAAATCGTGCAATCTGATTAGTTAAAAAAAGTCAAAATTAAATTTAATTTGGTCAAAATTGAAAAAATTCGTGTAGAAGAAAAAAAAACCAAAAACTATATGTGTCAAAAATGTGATTAAAAAACTTTAAAAATAAAAGGTAATTAATAAAACTTTAGTGTTTGAATTATAAATAAATTAATGTAGTTAAGTGTAAATTAATAACTTTTCATATTTTTTTAATAACTTTAAAAAATAAACAAATAACCCTCTTGGGCTTTATACCTCTAAACTTTATATTTTAAATATACCATATATATGTTGTTTTAAATTGAATGCAACATCTATATGTACAAAATTATTAATATCAAAATGAAATCATGATTTATTGTGTATGTAAATAGAAAACACGATGTTTTACGTATACCAACAACTCATTTTTTTCCTCTTTATAAGTTTAAGTAAGAATACCCCAAAGAAAAAAATTCTTTTTACCATATGCGTTTAATAAAGACTCACTGTTATTTCATTTTATAATTTTAACTCATGTGTACACGAGTTTGCATATTAAATACGGCTAAATTATTATGAACAAGAATATAAATATCAAATGTAAGCACATGTTAACAACGGTTCATGTAATTCTTATTTAAAGTTTGTATAAGGATATCCGAAAAACCATTTGTAAAAAACTATATATTTTAACTTGATCAGCGCTCATCATGTGCTATTAAACTCGCATATTGTGTATAACCAGTGTTGTAAATATCGATCATGGCGGCTGATATATCGGCGATCAATCCGTTGGCGGCAGTCCACCGATTGATAATTCCACTAATCGGTCACATTTATCGGTTTCGGTCAAAGGTGGTCAAACTCGGTTAAATGCGGTCAAAATGGGTAAAACTCGGTCAAAAGATTTATTTGACTTTAAATAAAAAAGGTATTTTTAAGGGTTTTATATTTAGGTACGGGTCTTTTTTTACAGCCACCATTTAATAATTCATACTGAACAAGAGGGATCTAATTAATTTGTATGTTTGCTTGCTATCGAGTAGTGTTTAATAGTATAATTCTGATTTCTGATTTGCATAGCCACTTATATAGTTATATGGTATATATTTCTCATTTCAGTTCATTGACACGTGAGGATGGCATCTGGATCTGCCAGTTCACCATCCGTTATGTCAATGTTTGCCGGTGCTAAAAGAAAATTGAAGGATATTGGTTGGGACTATGGTGTTTGCCCGGATCCAAATGTCTCGGATAAAGTCAAATGTACCTTGTGTTAAAAAGTGGTCAATGGGGGGATTACAAGATTGAAACAACATGTTGGACATTTTGTTGGACAAACTACGTCATGTCCGAGGGCTACCAAAGATGATCAGTTGAGATGTCAGAATGCTATTAACGAAGGGAAGTTAAAAAAACTGGGTAAAAACAACACGATGAAACCATAAGATCCGAGGTTAGGTGATACTAATGAAAGTCCTATTAATGAGGATGAACTACATGATATCAGCATGAAGGAACTAAATATTTTTGGCCTTATCGATAACTTTGCAAATAAAGTAAACCTCGAGGAATCTTTAAAGAAGGGGAAGGGTAAAAATGTTAACCTTAGTAATCCTATTTGGAAAGATAGAATATGGATGGTAAAGAAATACATTAGTAGGTGGGCATATGAGTCTGCGATTCCTTTTCACGCCTTTGAAAGTGATAGCTTCAAAATGTTGTTGGAAGTGGTTGGCCAATTTGGAGTTCGGCTTCCACCTCCTCCTAGATATGAGATGAGCACCACACTTCTAAAGGAAGAGGTTGAAGGAACAAAAACTTGGTGAAAAGAAACGAAGAAGAATGGAAAGAGGATGGATACTCAATTATGACGGATGCTTAGTCTAACAGAAAGAGGAGGAGCATTATGAATTTATATGTAAATTCAATGATGGGTATCGTTTTTTATCTTCCAAAGAATGTTCACGTAAAGCGCATACAAGCGAGTACATATATGAGTATGTGGAAGCTTGTATTCTAGAAGTTGGTGCCTAACATGTTGTTCAAATTATGACTGATAATTGTTGGGATGTGCTCATGTCATACGGATATTTACACGACTAAAAATACGTGAGCCTACGAGGTCACACACTTATACACTTAGATATTATTCTATTAATATATAATATATATATATATATATATATATAATATATATATATATATATAAATATATATTATATAATATATATTAATATATATATATATATATATATATATATATATATATTAATACACGAACGGTAGAATACTAAACGGTCGTTAATTAGTTCATTTACGAATAATTAACTATAAGGCTTTATAATTAATATGCAATTAAATGTAATTATACATAATAATTAGGAAAGTCAAAAAGTCAACACCAAGGGGTATTTTGGTTGGGTTCAACCGGCCAAAGCCCAAAGGGGGTGTTCATAGGTTTTTATGTTAGCTTTGGCCCACGAAGGGAGTTTGAGCTTTGATTAAGTTCTAGTATTCTTTGCTTGTTGGTTTGAACTAGCATTCGGGTGATATTGTATAACGTGTAGTATGGATACACGTAGAGGTTGTTTACTTTAGCAACATGGAAGGTTTCGTTTTCGCACGATTTAAATACACGTGCGTATTTTAAAGAAGTTCCAGTTCTTCACATAGCTTGATTGCTATACGGTATGTTTTCAGTTTATGTTTTATGTTAATTATAGTTGTTATATGTGTTCCTATTACGCTGCATAGATCGTAGAATATTATATGTAATATTAGGTTATTAGATAACCATTTCTAGTAGTGGCATCACGAGCCGTTCATATAGCTTTATAATTACATAAAAAATGGTAAAAACGCTTAAAAACGCATACTTTTTTAGATTTTTCTTGCCTTTTATGTGTCATCTATTTTTGGATTTTATTTAGTGAAATATAGACTCCTAAGAGTCACCTAAAATCTAGAAAAATAATATGGTTAGTGTTTTTAACATGACCCCGCACGCTTATTATGTTGCTTGCCTTATAATTCGCATTAAATGACTTATTGTTGCTTATTTATTATTGTAAATTGTTAACCATGTGTTATGTGCATGTAAACCATGGTTCATTAAGCTTAATATGTCTATTATGCATGTTTGTTTATATGGTATGATTAAAACCTTAATACGTGATTAATTGTTTAATTGCAAAAGCGGTGAAGACTTTTGGTGATTGCTTGTTTAATTGCTTATGTTTAGTATGATTAATTGTTCGATTATATTAAGTGTGTCATTTATATATATATATATGCAAAAATGAGTTTTCTAAAATTAATATAGACTAAAAGCACTTGATCAATATGCTTATTGTATATATATTGATATGTACACTTTGCTAGATCGTGTTGTGATATAAGTAAACTTGTTAATTCTTGCAACGTTCTATAACGCAGGGGTTTAATGGTTTCTGAAAGGGAACCGCGACGGAACAGCGTAAGAATAAACATTTTTACATAAACGTTTTAACAATATTAAAAGTATGTCATAGTCATTACTAGGGTTTGATTATTTCCAGTGGGATTTTAACCTTATCCGTAGTAATTATACTTATACTTGGAAATATTGTAAATATGGAAACCCTAATTTTATAAATCACATGTCGATTATAAAATATAAGGGATGTTTTAAAACATAGAAATCTAAATAAGGAAATGTTTTTAAAATGCAAGTGTTATAAGGATGTATGCATGCTTCCTTATGCATAATTTTTCGTACACGTTTTATCCAAATATTAAACCCTTTCTAATTAAGTCAATTGCCATCCAACGAGGGAAGAACACTTTTATATTGTTTTTTACACAGCTTGAGAAGTGGGTAGATTACAAATCTCAAGAGGTGTTTTATTCACTAAGTGTGAGACTTAGTGCTATTTAACACGCGTTCTCAATTAGACGACTTAAATCAAGTTAAGCTGGTGAGACCTTAACCCAAGGCATACGGTGGGGAAAACATGTCAACTTAACATTACAATCCTAGATTATGATGACTTAGGCTCCATACGGACTAAGAGTTGCACATGTAGGCAATTATCAACAGTTGATTACCTTTTGAGTTCATCATTGCTAGTAGATCAAATGATGTGATGATGAAATTTCAAGTTGGATCTTATATTCTTGTTAAAATTAATTGTTTATTTTATATAAACGTGGGTAGTTAATTTTTTAAGAGACAATTTATCAAAAATACTAATATTTTTTGAACTTTTCATTGTTTTGTAGATGGTTGTTGCTACCCAAAACACAAACAATTCGACTATTAGGACGATTCTCCATGTGGAGAAACTTACTGGTTCTAATTTTACAAACTGACATCGCAACCTGAGAATTGTTCTTAGGTATGAGAAAAAGTTGAGTTTTGTGGAATAGCCTATGGCACCAGCTCCTAATCCCGAAACTGCTAACCCAGACACTATTGAAAGGTACTATAAGTCAGTCAATGTTGAACAAGAGGTAGTATGTCTCATGCTTTCAAATATGTCCCCAGACCTACAAAGGACTTTAGAAAACTTAAATGCATATGATATGCTGAAAAAACTGAAAACAATGTTCGAAGAGCAGGCTAAACAAGAACTGTTTGAAGCAGTTAAAGTATTCCACGCTTGCAAACAGGAGGATGGTCAGTCGATAAGCTCCTATCTCTTGAAGATGAAGAGCTATTTAGACACTTTGGAACGCCTTGGATTTTCTATGCCAAATGAACTTGGTGTGAGTCTTATCTTGAATTCTCTCAACAAGGACTATAATCAGTTCGTACAGAACTATAATATGCATAGCATGGGGAAGACGGTAGCTGAATTACATGCTATGCTCAAGCTCTATGAAAAAGGTATTCTAAAGAAGGCTAAAACTCCCGCAGTACTTGCGATAAGGGAGGGTAGGATCCAGAAGGACAAGAATAAACAAGGGGCAAAGGGTAAGGACAAAGGAAAGACTAAGCTTACTTATGCTCTTAAGCCCAAGATCCCAGTGCTGCCTAAGAGAGATAATTCGGAAAAGGACTCAATCTGCCACCACTGCAAGAAAGTGGGTCACTAGAGGAGAAATTGTCCTTCTTACCATGCTGAGTTGAAGAAGAGAAAGAATGCCAGCGAGGCTAGTACTTTAGGTATCTTCAATATATAACTTTACTTTGTTCCTAATAAATCTTGGGTGTATGATACGGGTTGTGGAACTCATATCTGTAATACCACGTAGGGTCTTAAGAGGAGGAGGAATCTGAAACATAGAGCTTTAAACCTGTACGTTTGCAATGGGTGCGTGCAGCTGTTGAAGCTATTAGAAGTTTTGATTTAATTCATCAAAATGGACTAGTTATTGTTTTATATAATTGCCATTATGCACCTTCTATTAATAGGGGTGTTGTTTTTGTTTCCCATTTGATTGACAATGGTTATATTCATACATTTTTGAATTATGGTATTTCTGTTATAAAGATGGTGTGTTTTATTTTATTGCAATTCCACGTGATGGTATTTATGAAATAGATATGCAAAATATTTATCCAAATGTTAGTTCTATATACAATGTTAGCAATAAAAGAGCCAAACATGCGTTGGACTCTACTTATATTTGGCATTGTCATCTTGGTCATATAAACAAGAAACACACTGAGAAACTTCAACGTGATGGGATCTTGCAACCCACCGATAATGAATCTTTCGAGAAATGCAAGTCTTGTATATCTAGGAAGATGGCACGAAAGCCATTTCCACATCAAGTGGAAAGAGCTAAAGAACTATTAGGACTTATACATGCTGATGTATGTGGCCCTTTTAGAATTGTGTCAAGGGAAGATGCTAGTTACTTCATAACCTTTACAGATGAATTCAACCGTCATGGTTATGTTTACTTGATGAAACATAAACATGAGGTATTTGAAGCATTTAAGGTTTTTCACAATGAAGTTGAAAATCAACTCAAAAAGAAAATCAAAGTTGTTTGGTCCGATCGAGGAGGCGAATACTTGAGTCATGAGTTTATTGATCACATGAAAAGTTGTGGTATTGTATCTCAACATACTCCGCCTTATACACCACAACATAACGGGGTGTTTGAGAGGATGAATCGAACTTTACTTGAGAAGGTTCGATTCATGATGAACTCTATAACTCTACATAAGTCTTTTTGGGGATATGCTCTCGAGTCTGCTGCTTGCATACTCAACATGGTTCTAAACAAGAAGGTTGATAAGACACCATATGAAATATGAAATGGAAGAGCTCCCAATCAGTCTTATTTAAAGGTATGAGGTTGTGAGTCACTCGTGAAACGAGACACGCCTGATAAACTTGAGCCCAGAACTGTTAAGCGTATCTTTGTAGGTTATCCAAAGGAAAGGATGGGATACTACTTCAACAACCCACACAAGAACAAGATCTTTGTCGCTCATTGTGCTGAGTTCTTTGAGAATAATCTCAATTTACAAGAAGCGAGTGGGAGTCACGGATTACTCAAAGCGAGTGGGAGTGACGTATGACTTGGATTAATTCAAGAAGATGACACTCAGCCTTCTAATGATACTAGCAAACAACACCATGAGGTTGAACCTAATGAGGTCGAGCCCCATAGTATGGAAGTTCCCATTCATAGATCTGGAAGGATATCTCAAGCACCTGATAGATATGGTTTCTATGTAGATGCTGAGGAGCATGAACTAGGGATCTTAATGAACCTCCTATTTATAAGGCTGCATTGTCAGATCCTAAATCTGATAAATGGCTTGATGCTATGAATGCGAAAATGCAATCTATGAAAGATAACCAAGTTTGGAGATTGGTTGATCTTCCTCCTAATGGTCGAACTATTAGGAGTAAATGGCTTTTCAAGAAAAAGACTGACATAGATGGCAATGTACACACCTTTAAAGGTCGTCTGGTAGCAAAAAGCTTTACCCATACATACAGCATAGATTATGGGGAAACCTTCTCTCCTGTTACAGACATTAGAGCTATAAGGATTCTTTTAGTCATAGCCACGTTCTATGACTATGAGATTTGGAAATAGATGTCAATCCCGCCTTTTTGAATGGTCACCTAAGCGAGGATGTATATATGGTACAACCTGAGGGGTTTGTAGATCTAAAACATCCTAGCAAAGTATGTAAATTGCAATGGTCCATTTATGGATTGAAGCAAACATCTAAAATCTAGAACAAGATATTTGATAAGGAAATGAAAAAGGTTGATTTCACTCAAAATCCTAATGAGCCATGTGTATATTTCAAAGCTAGTGGGAGTAATTTTGCATTTCTAGTCTTGTATGTCGATGGCATATTAATTATGGGAAATGACATTACAATGTTGCAAGACGTTATGTCTTGGCTTTGTAAGTGTTTTTCTATGGAAGACTTAGAACGAGCAACATACATCCTTGGAATCAAGATCATACGTGATAGATCTAAGCGGTTGATTGCTCTTTGATAATATCAAATATTTGATACTTTTTAGTGTTAATTTTCCCCTAAAAATAATTGCAATTGTCTTATAAATACTTGAATTAAATACTTTTACTGTTATTTAGTGGTTTTCAGGTAAAATGCAAGTATATGACAAGAAACACGGGAAATGGACATAAATAGCATGGAATTACGGATTCTTAGAGACTTTACTGCGTAACCACCTCGAAAGGTTACGCCGTAACCTATTTCAAGCAAGACACGTCATCAAAGGCTCTTTTACGGCATAACACCACATAGGGTTTACGCCGTAACAGTTAATTATGGAAGATATTGCAGCTGAGTCATCATTACATGACATTGGTTATGCTGTAAACTTATTATTGCCTACGATATGGAAAGTCTAGTCACCATTATGGCGTAACATGGGAATAAGGTTACGCCGTAACACATTTTGGCTTAAAATATGGAAACCCGCGTCAAGGACTTTGCGGCATAACACCCTAAATGGTTACGCCATAAAGTATTCGAAGATTATAAATAAAGGCCCCATTTAGACACTTCGATATGAACCATTCCACCATAGATCAAAGGGGTGATCAAGGCCTCCATAACTCAAAGAATTCCACCAGAAGTCCAAGGGAGATCACACTGAATTTACTTTTGTATTTAATCGTTCATAAACCACTCCTGTAAGAATTATGAGTTTTCCATCCATGATTATCTTATTTAATTCTTGCGTTGTTGTTTCCATGAGCGGCTAAGCACTTTAAGTGATGGCCTAGTCATGAATTTACTATCGTTATAATACTTGTTTCCTGTTAGATCATGGTTTTGTTGTATATCCTTTTGACTATCGTGTAACCATGGGTTTTGGTAGTATTGCGAGTGGTTTAGATCTTGTTAATCCTGTTATTAGATTACCACTTGAACATGGGATTAGCCGGGTACAAGGGTTGGATGATTATTCTAACCATAGTGTAGGAACTAACCCTGTTACCGCCTCTATAACTTAATATACTTAAAAAGCACAGGAACTCTTTTAGAGAGGGTTAATAATATGTATAGGTTATTAGACTAGTTCTTAGGATAGTTGGGATTAATCACTATGACCTAGTTTCCCTACCTTCGTGACTTTTAGGGGATTCGGGATCGCAGGGATTATAAGACAGACTAAAAATATATATTCAAGTCTGTCGACTTTAGAAACCACTAATGAAACCATGGTATAACATTGCACAGGAAAACATAGTTATAACGGTAGTAATGGAATGGCTAGGCTAGCACGCTTCTCTCCCTGATAACTTCTATCTCTTTTACTTTTTACATATTTACTTTCTTGTTAATCTCAAAATCAAATTAAAACTAATTAATACTTAGCTCTTGGGATGACTTTGGATTTACCATATCTACACTACTCACGATCGGGTTCTCTGCCCGTTAGTGCGTTTGTGAAGGTAAAGCGAGTTTTATAAATTTAAAACTTGAATAAAATATATTTTAAAATAAAATACGCATCACTCTTAGTCAAAGTGCTTATTTTGATAAAATCTTAAAGAAATTTAAAATGGAAATCTCTAAACATGGTAGTGTTCCAATGCAAGAGAAACATGACTATAGAAAGTCCCAAGGTGCACAAACACCTAGTGAGGTAAAACGTATGCAAAACGTTCCTTATGCTTCGGCTATATGATCTATTACGTATTCGGTGAGATGCACTATACTTGATGTTGCCTTTTATCAAAATTTATGTAGTCGATTTCAGCAAAATCTTGGTGAAGTTCAATGGAGTGCTGTTAAAACTATTCTTAAGTATTTGATGTACTAAAAATATGGTTCTTGTTTATGGGGCAAAATCTAAAACCGAGCTAAAAGTAACTTGCTATGCTGATGCTGGTTTTCAGACTGATCAGGACAATACCAAATCCCAATCAGGATATGTTTTCGTGCTTAATGGTAGAGTCGCGGACTGGAAGAGTGCTAAACAAAACACTATTGTTATGTCTTGTATAGAAGCTGAGTACATTGTTGCTGTTGAAGCATCAATGGAAGCTGTCTGGATGAGAAAATTTATTGATAGACTTGGAGATATCATTTCATCAAATAAAAGACCTATGAAGATGCTATGTGACAATGCGCCTGAAATAGCAATAGCCAATGATCCCAAAATTATGAGGGGAGCCAGACATTATTAAAGGAAATATCACTACATTCGTGAAGTAATTCAAAATAGTGAAATTGTCCGAAAGAAAGTTCACACAGATGACAACTTAGCTGATTCGTTTATAAAGCCAATGTCGTATAACAAGTATTTTGAACATGCTATGAGAATTGGTGTTTGTCCTCCTAGTAGTCTCATGTAGATCTGTGATGTATTAATTAGTATTTGGATAAAGGGATGTTAAAAGATTGTTATTTTTGATGAATTAATATACGTGATATATTATTTTCATTTCATAATAATTTTGTCTTATATTTGCATGTTTAAATACATGAATGACTTGTTGCATTCTAAACTATATCCATTGTCAGTTAACAATATGGGAATATTGTTGAGATAAGACAAATATGAGTGTTTGGTTATATTCTGTTGAATATGTAAAGATGATTATGCCAACTTCACATGTTATTCAATGTGGCTGAATATTGGATACCCCGCATTATGCTAATTAATTTATGGATCTGCGTCATTAAGTGAATTACACATATGGTATAGTTGATACTCATCCTTAGACTTGAGGTGCAAGCGGGTTTTACTAGTATGGATTACATTTTCTTGATTCTAGTCAACAGTTATCCTTAAAAAGGTAGTTATAAAGGCTACTCTCAGAAATGTTATGAAATACATGAGAAACACTCGTAGTCAAAATATAACTTGTTCCTCCACGTGTCTGGGAGTTAGATGCTTACTGGGACTCTCGTTGGGTTGATCAGATGTTTGCATGGCCGTGCCCAAAGTGTAGATAAGATGATTCTTTTTACATTTGGTAATCTTGATCAATACAAAAACAAGAAACAGAATCGTTAAACTATGGAATGATTTTTAATCCATATCCATATTTAACATTGTATTTGAAACAAAAGAATGGATTAAATTTAACCATTAAAGGTTGAGATATTTACTGAAACAATACTCAGGTATTTTTAGGAGCATTGATGATGTTGCTAGACTATTCGTCAATGTTAGTATGTTATATTCTATGACAATGACATTCGCAAGTGGGAGCTGTTAGGATGTGCTCATGTCATACGGATATTTATACGGCTAGAAATACGTAAGTCTACGGGGTCACACACTTATACACTTAGATATTATTCTATTAGTATATATATAAATATAAATGTGTATTTATTATATAGCTACACTACATATAAAGCAAATTATACACTCTCTCTTCATTTAATGCCCCAAAATTAAGTAATCAAAGTTATAAAGCATAATGTACAATCCTTAAATGCAACCTTTCACCACAAAAAAATTAAGTAATCTAAGTTATAAAGCATAATGTACAATCTTTAAATTCAACTTTTCACCACAAAATCAACTATCTAACAAATACAAATATTTAAGCAAAATGATATTAATAGTTAAATTTAAACAACAACATCAACCCCAACATTCATCTTAGTTAAACAAAGTTAAATTTTTCATTCAACAAAAATCTGAAGGCGAAACCGTTGTAAATGCAAGAAACCACACAAATAAAAAAGAACAATGAATTCAAATAAAACCCTCAAAGGGTGCCCAACCAGGACTTTAAGAGAAACACTCTTATTTTTTATAAACTCATCATTTAATGGTATGAAATGTTACAATGGAATGGTATTTATATTAAAAGTGATAAATGTTGAATGTTGACTTGACTTTAAATGTTGAACGTTAAATGTTGAATGTTGAACGTTGACTTGACTTTCGCATTGACCGAAGAACCGGCGACTAAGCCAGAGGAGTTGGAGCTTGAACATGCCTTGCATCATTCTCCTCCTCTTGGAAAAAGAGATCCTCGAGTCTTATCTTTCCAAGTCTCGAACTCTGAAACTTTCTAACCCCCCTTCCGTTTCCTTAACAAGGATTCTCTATGGAGAATCACGTTCCATCATATCAACCATTCGGTAAGATCATCTGAGTGAAGTGACATCATCCTCACTCACATGACCGTTGCCTCTTTTAGCGACTCTACGGTTAGCTTGGTTTTAGAATATGTCTAGAAGTTCCTTCACTTGTTTAAGGAGGTCTTCATTCTATACAACACGTGATCCTTGTTGGTTAGTTGTATCTTTACCTCGTCCGGCGAATCTATGAGCCACAAAACCAATGGTTGTTCACGTCCACATAATTATGGGGTTAAAAGGCCATTGTATCTGAAAATTTAGTAGAAAAAAATAGAAACTTTGAACAGATATATATCCTTGTAGAAAACTCTAATCACAAATCCAAACGGGGAGATCGTAGATTAATGTGTCCTGAACGTCATGCCCACAAATCATAGAAATCTAACAGTGAACGAATGTGTACCACCATTTCTCCCACGACTGCGCAGAATATGACGAAGTGAAACAAATTTACGTGTTTCTCTTGATTTGGCTTCTCCAAGTTGCATGATTTATTTTCCCCGAACCTGTGCTCTTAATACCAAATGATGGCGGATACTGTTGTGAATGCAAGAAACCACAAAAATAACAAAGAACAAGGAATTCGATAAACCCTCAAAGGGTGCACAACCAAGACTTCAAGAGAAACATGTTGATCCCTTTTGAACAGATCTTACTTAGCTTGTTAAAGCTTAGTTATATTGGATAAATCCAAGACAACTATAGTAGAAACTAATATTAAGAATATTACAAACTATGCAGAATCTAGTTTGTAATACTAAGAAGAACAATGAAACAGTAAAAACAAGATCTTTACTAAACTTTCAATATATTGAATACTATTTTGAATTACAAAATAGCTATGAATACTAACTATGATTGCTATGCAAACTATGAATACTAATATGAAAACTAATGTGTAAAACTGATATCTAGATCTATGCCATAGGGTTCCTTTTATACACTAAGGAAACCCTAATGGGCTTATAAAACACGTTAAGTGATCAATGCATATCTATTCCTAATATATCTCATGCATATCACTTTAGCAGTACTAACTCTTTATACTAACAGTACTAACTACATAACTAACAGTACTAATAAACTGGTAGTACTAACACTTTATACTGGTAGTACTAACTATTACATTAGCAGTACTAATGACTTAAACTATTTCTTCTAATCTTCAGCAATAGTAGTTTCTTCAATCAACAGTATTAACTTGAGACACCTTTATTCCCAACAATCCTCCCCTAAACTTGATATTCATCTTGTTAATCATCAAGTTTCTTCCAATTAAATCATTTGTGCTGAGAGGATGCTTCCAAACACTCTTCTACTTCTTAAGTTGTGATCTTGTAAATCTGAGAAGCTCAAATGCCATTTCACTTTCATGATCAACTTGTAGTCTTCTATTTATCATCCTTGAAAGCATTTCTTGAGTAAGAGGATATTTCTTTTCTATCATCATGTGAATATCAATTACATTATTCATTAACAACACATGAACTCCACATGAGTGAAATAATCTCTAGCTTATCAAGTTGTAGCCTTGTTGATTCGTCCAGACTTCATCTTCCTCACAAGGCTCAAATAATGTCTTTAGATCTCCCCAAAGCAACAAGTCATATCCTTCTGGGCTTGTTGTCTCATACCTTTCTTGTACCAACCTGTATAGATCTACCACATCCTGTCTGTCAAAATCATCAAGCATCTTACTGAAAATCTTGTAATTCTTAGAACTTCCATATGCTCTGATGATTTGATAATAAATTATGTTTTCTGTCAGAATGTGTGTCTTCCAATCAATTATTGGATATTTCATAGCCAAAGATTCAAAATCCATAGCAATTTCATCCCCTGAAACTATATCCAAACAAGCTCTAAGCTCCTCTTTTTCAGCATTATTCTCCTTTAGTTTTTGTTTCTTGACACTCTCCTTATCATGTTGTTCATCATGTTCTGCTCTTGGTCTCTTGGAACTTCCAGCTGCTAATTTCGGTTCTCTTTCTTTATCTTCAGACTCTATGGATGTAAAAGTATTAACATGCTTCATTGTAGTTTCAAATAATTCCTTGAGCTCATCAAAAGTATATCTTTTTAACTGCTGCATTGTATGGCTTCCCATGTGTTTGATATAGTTAGACATGTAAGTTCTTTGTTGAGCTTGAGTCATGGGTTTATTTCTCTTTGCTTCAGCTTTCTGTGCAACAAAATATCTCTTTCTTTGATTAATCAGATCTACAAGCATCCTTGCTTGATCAACTTTACTATACTTATCCCTTTCCTCTGCTTATAGTTTCTGAGTTAGCTCTTCATCAGCTTAAACTCTTGCTCTAATGTCCTCCCAATCATCTTCTGTAAAACCCTGAGCTGCTTGGTGTACTTGAGTCATTCTCTGTTTTTCTGCTGTGTCAATTTCTTCTTCTAGCCTTTGAGCTACTTCTACATCCCTGGCAATCCTTTGACTTTCTTCTTCACCAAGCTATTCTTGTAATCTTATAGCTGCTTCATAGCCAACTCTTTCTTGTCTTTGTTTCAACTTTGAAGTGGTTTGCTCAGGCTCAGATTCTGTCATAATAGCTTTACCTTTATTCTTTGTTGCACATTATGAAGGAATAATGATGTTGGCTTATTGAATCATACTAACAGTACTAACTATCCTATTGGCAGTACTAACTCCACCACTGCCAGTACTAACTACTCTTCTTCTTATACTATAAGTTTTTTTTTAATTTGAATGCTTACACTTTATACATATAAGAACGGTTACTATAAGTGTGAACTCTAGTTGCATCTGCAAGTACTTTAGCTATACTCAGAACTCCTAACTGATCTTCAGGTTGATCTTCTTGACTACTAACTTTTGTAAGAGTAACCAAAGTAACACCAACATCTTGATCTATTTCTTCTATCATCCTCCCCTGTTTGGAAGAATCCTCTGAAGCTATGTCATCAACTGAGACCACAATATTTGCTCTTCTTCTAGCTTGGCTAGTTTTGACAGTTTTCTCTAATTTCTTCACTTTCATGATAAACTTGGTATAAGCAGTACCATAGACCTTCTTTGTTTGCCTTAAGTCTGTTTCCAAAGCTAGAACCCTGTCTGACAGTTTGTATATAAAGCCATCAATTCCTGGAGTGTCATACTGTCCTTATCACTTTGAGGTGTATTACCTCCCCTGAGTGGTGAATCATAGGACAATTTAGATGCCCTCTTAAACCTAGTTTGAATAGAAGCACCCCCATGGTCTTTTGGCTCCTGGGACCACCATCTGAACTAGTTTCCTGAGAAATTAGCTCAGTAGGTGTTGCCATGGATCGGGTCTTAGCAATGTTACTACTGTCCTGCATAGCTTCTAAGCTTGTAGCAGTAGTAGCAGCCCTTTCTACACTATCACCCTTCTCCTGATGGACAGCCTCATCTAGTACATTGGGTATAAGCACACTAGTCTGAGGTAACTCAGTGTCCTTGTTTAAGGATTGCCTAGGTGATTGAGTCTTTTGTGGTGATGACGATTCAATATTAGGGATTGGTTCTTTATGAGTAGGTTGAGCAGTAGAAGGTGGTGGTTGGGGTTCAGAGGGATTTCCTGAACCTTCACCCTCTTCTGCTTAAAGTGCCAGCATACTTGGAAACAAAGGTGTGTGTTCCCTAGAAAAACCTCTTTTCATATTGCTAAAAAGTTTTGGAGATAAAGTATGAGCAATATATTTTCTGTTGTGAGGTTTAAGAAATCTTTTGTTTTTGTCCAAAAAGATTTGAATAAATCTTGGATATATTAAAAACTTATATTTACTATCCAAGTTTTTCACCATACCATCAAAAATCAATTTAGAAAATTTAAAGGTTGTGTTTGTGGTCAAACAAACAAGAGCGGTTGCTATATGACTACTAAATTTTTCCCAAGAAGTTTTCTTAGGACTAAGACAGTATAGGATGGTATGGATCAAAAATCTCAACTGAGGGGAAAATTTACCTTTTTGAAAAGTTAGTTTATCATCAGTTAACCCCATCAGTGTGAGTTGATCAAAAATTTTAGTATTTGGCAAAACACTAATACCATCTGCATTTGCTAATTGGAGATGCCTCCTAACAGATGCTTCAGTAATAGTGAATTCTTTGCCATCAACTGTGGCATTTATCTCTTATTCTTCATTATCAACTGTTCTGACAATAGCAGTCTGCCAGAACTTTTCGATTGGAGAAACATAGATAGTAGAATTCTTAGTAAGGGCATACCTGATATGACTACCATTAAGAAAATCTACTATCTCTTGAAATCCTTCACTCCCAGTTCGTTTCTTTAGATAAGCAACCATGTTGTGTTTGTCGCAGAATTCCAAATTTGCCATAAGTGATTAAGTGCTTGAGGTTTTGATAGAACCAACTGAATAATATTGAATCTTTATCTTGAAGAAAGCTTATAAGTAAAAGAAAGATCAAGAATTATCCTAATTATAGACCCCTATAAGCGAAATTGTTGGCGGAAATATCTCAACGGCTATTAATTAATTAAGGAAATTCTGTTATACCCGAAATAGTATTAACGGTAACACAGCAATACTAATATTAGCCTAGCAGTATTAACCTTTTGCCTAGCAGTACTAATATTAGTCTAACAGTTTTAACTTTTTCTCTAATAACTATATAACAACATGCCTCTATTCATCACAAGCACACTAGAAACAACTAGATAGACATGTAAGAATTCATGAGGATCCATATTTATGCATAACCCATGAATAAAGGTTAAGAAATGTTAACAAAACCAAAATACTAGTTATAACCAATTTCTTCCAAAATTAACCTCAAGACTTCCAGCTGTCTCATCTCACTAAATCCAACCATATTGATTTGCCAATCCTGCAAGTGTTAGTCCAAGAAAACACAATCCAAAACATTTGCTTCTTGACAGTATTAATTGTTGACTAACAGTATTAACACTAGCAATGTTAAATATAACTAGCAGTACTAGTTATACCTAGCAGTACTAATATTAGAGATACCAGTATTAACCTTAATTTCATCCAAAAAGCATCTCCAATCCATTGCAATCATCCTCCCCTCAATTAAAGCAACAACAGGTTGAGCATTCTAATGCTAGTAGTTAAAAACTTAAATCTGCTAACATCAAACGCCTTTGTGAGGAGATCTGCTACATTGTGATCTGTATTTATCTTGATCACATGAATCAACTTCTTC
>BQNB010100651.1:0-20519 GCA_026074375.1 Tanacetum coccineum
TAATTCTTTAGCAGCTCGTAGAAATAATCTTGTTCATCGTCGACTCTGGGTGCTCAAAACACATGACGGGAAATCTCAAGCTTCTTGTTAATTTTGTGGAGAAATTTCTAGGTACGGTGCGGTTTGGAAACAATCAGTTTACACCTAATCTTGGATATGGAGATCTGGTTCAAGGGAATGTCATTATCAAAAGAGTTTACTATGTTGAAGGGCTAAATTAAAATTTATTCTATGTGATGCGAATTTGGAAGTTACTTTTCGAAAATCTACATGTTATGTTCGTGATATGTGTGGAAATGATCTTCTCAGAGGCTCTCGTGGTACAAACCTTTATTCAATCACTCTTTAGAAAATAACTTCTCATAATCCAATTTGCTTAATGGCTAAAGCTTCACCGTCTCAAGCATGGTTATGGCATTGTCGTCTCTCGCATTTGAACTTTGACACCATCAATCTGCTTTCAAAGAATGATATTGTGACTGGCCTTCCAAAATTGGAATTCATCAAAGATCATCTTTGTTCTTCTTGTGAGTTGGGGAAAGCTAAACGCAAGTCTTTCAAGACCAAAACAACCCCAAGCTCCAAAAGACGATCACAAATTCTACACATGGACTTATGTGGTCCCATGAGGGTAGAAAGCATCAATCGTTAGAAATATGTACTGGTAATTATTGATGACTACTCTAGATACACTTGGACTCACTTCTTGAGATCCAAAGATGAAACACTAGAAGTTCTCATCAATTTTCTCAGACTTGTTCAAAGAGGACTTCATGCTCAAGTTAGAACAATTAGGACTGACAAAGGCATAAAATTTTTGAATGAAGCTCTTCATGAATACTTTTATCAAGAAGGTATCGAACACCAAAGTTCGTTGCTCGAACTCCTGAGCAGAACGACATTGTCGAAAGATGGAACCGTACTCTTGTTGAGGCTGCTCAAACAATGCTAAGTGCCACTAAAGTTCCTCTGTTCTTTTGGGCTGAAGCAATTGCAACAACATGTTTTACTCAAATCTGTTCACTCGTAATTCCTCGACATGAGAAAACACCTTACCACATCATCAATGGCAGAAAACCTTTTGTAAAATTCTTTCACATATTTGATTCCTTATGTTATATTGTCAGAGATGGTGAGAATCTTGACAAGATGAAAGAAAAAGGCGATGCATGTATTTTTATAGGGTATTCTACTCAGTCAAGAGCTTACAGAGTTTATAACAAAAGAACAAGAATGATAATCGAGTCTATTCGTGTTAACTTTGACAAATTGCCTCAGATGGCGTTAGATCACGTCAGTTTTGACCCCGCTCCACAATGTTCAACAACGACACTTGAACATGACAGTTTAAGTGTTGATCCTCAAAGTCAAGCAAATGTTCCTCTAGCAAATGAGACAGTAACAACGTCACTTAATGAGTTGGATATGCTATTATGTCCGATGTTCAATGAATATTTCAATGGAGCTTCTATAGTTGTGACGAAGTATTCAGCTGCTTCTACTGCTAATGCAACCGATAAACATCAACAACAAAACACAACTTCATCTACTTCAACAACTGTTGCTGTAGATATGTCTCCTTTGATTATTTCAACACCAACTGAACCTACCATTCAAGCACCAACTCAAGAACCAACTGTCATTGCTTCAGAGAACACCAATCAATCAAATATTCAAGCAGAAATTCAAGAAGAAAATGTCATGGCTGACAAAGATGAATTTATCAATATTTTTAGTTCATCGATACATGAAGTGGGGGAGTCATCTTCTCAACATGTTGATCCGTCAAACATGCATACTTTATATCAACGACATCCCTTAGAATATCATTGGACCAAAGATCATCCATTAGAACAAGTTATTGGAAATCCTTCTCAACTAGTTAGAACAAGAAAACGGCTAGATACAGATGGCGAGATGTGTATGTTTGCACTCTCTATGAGTCAGAACGAACCATAGAACATCAAAGAAGCCCTGGATGATCATGCATGTATTGAAGCGATGCAGGAAGAACTTCACCAGTTTGAATGACTAGATATACGGGAATTAGTCGACGGAACACTATTATTCGCAATAAAGCACGTCTTGTCACTAAGGGATATAGTCAAGCAAAAGGTATAGATTTTGAAGAGTCATTCACACCCGTAGCTCGGTTGGAAGCAGTCAGGATATTTATTGCTTATGCTGCACACAAATCATTTCCAGCTTACCAGATGGACATAAAGGCAACTTTTCTTAACGGGCCTCTGAAGGAAGAGTGTACGTGAATCAGCCAGATGGGTTCGTAGATCCACATCACCCTGACAAAGTCTATTGTCTCAAAAAGGCATTGTACGGAGTCAAGCAAGCTCCACGAGCGTGGTACGATGAACTTTCCAACTTCCTGCTATCCAAATGATTTTCCAAATGTTAGATTGATCCAACTCTGTTCATAACTAAAAACGGGGATGACATATTGCTAGTGAAAATTTACGTTGATGATATCATTTTTGGGTCTACAAACCCAAAACTTTCTAAAAATTTTAAAAAATTAATGCACAACAAGTTTGAAATGTCAATGATGGGGGAGTTGAAATTCTTTCTAGGAATTCAAATCCACCAATCCTCACGTGGTATCTTTATAAACCAAGCTAAGTATGCTGAAGAGATACTTAAAAAGCATGGTATGACCTCATGTGATGGCATTGGTACACCAATGGCTACTAAACCCCTAGATGCTGACATGAGTGGAACTCCCATAGACCAAACGAAATATCATAGCATGGTCGGGTCACTCATGTACTTAACAACAAGTAGAACAGACATTGTTCGTGCAACATGTTATTGTGCGCATTATCAAGCGAGACCAACAGAGAAGCACCTCAAGGAGGTAAAACGGATATTTTGGTACCTTAAGAATACCATTTACATGGGACTCTGGTATCCGAAGGACACCGATTTTAATCTAACTGCCTTTTCAGACTCTGATCACGCAGGTTGTCTTGATACACGTAAAAGCACTTCTGGTGGCATACAATTTCTAGGTGGTGATAAGATGATAAGTTGGTCTTCTAAAAAGCAGGACTGCACTTCGATGTCAACAGCCGAAGCCGAGTATGTGTCCTTATCTGTGTGTTGTGCTCAGGTCCTCTGGATGAGAACTCAGCTCACAGATTATGACTTCCACTTTGATAAAATACCCATGTATTGTGACTCAAAGGCAGCCATAGCCATCTCGTGCAATCCGCTTTAGCACTCCTGCACCAAGCACACTGATGTCAGATATCACTTTATCAAGGAACAGGTTGAAAGGGGTATTGTTGAATTATTCTTTGTCGAAACTGAATACCAGTTAGCTGACCTGTATACTAAAGCTCTGTCGGAAGATAGGTTTAAGTATCTTGTCAGATGACTCGGTATGAGATGTTTATCTCCAGCAGAACTAGAGATTCTGGCAAATGAATCTGCTTGATATCTATCAAACATCGACTTGTATATATTTTTGTTTTTATTTTATTTTGATTTATAAATATTTGTGAAAAAAGAAAATACAAAAATATAAAACAAAGAAAAAGAAAATACAAAAATAGAAAATCTTCAAAAACAAAATACAAAATTGTAAAAATCTAAAAATACAAAAAAGAATCTTCTCGACATGTCTCTTGGAATAGATAACATTTACGTACCTAGAAATGTCGATTAACATTGACACGGGTGTGTAAATGAAGTTCGAGCAAGAGTTTAAACGTTTTAAAACATGTCAATTCTAATTTTCTAAATGAATTATGTACATTTCAGTGCATAACTCGGACTTAAATGTAAGGAAAGTGTATCTTTCAAGATAACTTATCCTGTCAATGTGAAAGTCAATTTTCTCGGGTCTTGAGCTATTAAACAAAACATTCAAAAGTTTTGAGCTCATGACAATGGCTTACAGTTACTTCAGACTGTGACCCGGACTCAAATGTCACAGGGGAGTGTACGCATAAGTGCACTTACTTTAAAATAGAAGAGAAGTCTTCTATCATGTGCTTTAAAAACCGTTGAACATAAATTTTCAAGAATTTCTCAAAAATATTTTTAAAATCTTTCAAAATTATGTGTTCAACACTCCCTTCCTCAGATAGTTTTAACAATTGGTACAATCGTCTCAAAAATGTCATATTTATGTGGATTAATTTTTTAGGGGGGGCATTTTAAAACCAAAAGCCTTTAATGTTTATGGATACATCTTATAAATGTTATTTTTTATGAATCCAATGCATTCAGTGAAATTCAAATGTGGTACTTCAAATGTCAAATTCACATGGAGACTGAACATAATTTTTCAAGACCTTATCAATGTCATTTCAAAATTGTGTGCTCATGTCTTTAGCAATACTGTTTACAAATGCATCTAACTCCATCTTCAATATATTTTTGGTGTCATATCATTTTTTCTTGTGTTGTCAAATTTTTAAGAAGTGGTGTCACACATATATTGTTGAAGGGGAGTAATAAAAAAAATTTCTAATAATTCATGCAAATTTGTGGTATATTTTTTCTCCACATGAAACTTTTTCATGTCTCAAATTTTAATCAATTGGTATTTCAAATACTAAGAGATTTAATATTTTAAATAAGGGGATACAATGTGATTGAAATGTGATCTAGAAGAATGTGGTCTTTAAGACTCTAAGTGCACAACTTCTACCCACATATGCGAAACAATTTCGAATCTCGATGCACGTGTGTAGGGGGAGTATTATAGAAAAGTAAAACTCTCAAAGTGTTAAAAACGTCTTGATTTCTATCAAACACTTTGATTGCTGTTCAAGGTTTTATGGTTTCGATCACTATACCCAATAACCTATTAACTTACAACATCGATGAAGTCATAAGGTGGTTAAGGTTAGGTATAAGTCCTATGATCCAACCAGAACCAGAGGGATCTACCCATGGACATTCCATAGTTAGATTAGAAGTCCTTAGGTATGATTGGAGATGAATGAGAATAAGGGAATAATGTAGACTAAGACATGAGTTATCACTAGAACAATCACAACATGGTGATAGTAATGACATCTTGGTAAACATTGAAGGTTTTGAAGAATAAAAAATAAAATGTATGGATAAAGGGTAAAAAGAAGTAAGCCCTCTACACAACTTTAAGCAGATTCCTGGTCAATACATAATCTATCAAAACTACAAAGATGATTGTTGGTATTGAAGAAAGCCATCATGGACCCAGTGATACAAGGCACAACCCTTCTTAGCCATTTAAGTTTACCTTAAAAGAGACTTGTCTTATTTGTCACGAAGATACACATGTTATCTATTGATATCTCACTCCGAGATTGTTGATATTGAAAATGTGACAGTCAGCTCTAGCCTCCGATTACTAAAACCAAAGTGCACAAATCGAGTCTAGAGCCAAAAGAGATCAACAATATAAATCTCATTAGGACACAACATTAAAATACAATTGTTGAACAACATTAAGTTCACAAGTTGTAACAAAGGTCCTACGCATTATCTTTGAGATCTTGCCAGAACATTCAGAGTGATACTCTTTAGTATTCACAGTGACAAATGGAAATCCTTCCAGAATCATCATCAAACAGCACTGTGGTAGGTGACTTACAAGATTCTATATGAATCAAGCTCGTGCTAACTGGATATCAATTTTGTTCCAGTAAATGAATTGACTGCTTAATCAGAAAGATAATGACTATCTGATTCACTTTTATCGTGCTCTCTGCTTTAAGACGTTCCGTAATGAGAACAAGCAAGCATGGTGATTCTATTACACCCATGTTATAAGATTCTATGCTTTAAGCTGGAAACCCTGTCAAGGAGGTTCTTCCAAATTGAGCCTACCTAATCACAGGTCGGTCCTCATGAAACCAAAGGTTAATGCAACCGAATCTTGATGAATGCAAAGCCATATTCGTCCATATCTGCTGTTTATTACTAACATTCAAATGCAGGTATAAACATCAGTGTTGCATCATCGATCCAGCTAAATCGGATTCATTACCACATGCTCATATTCAACGATGGACAAAGATAAATACATGATGAAAGCTCAAGTACATGTCATAATACTCTTCCGCAACTCTGATAATCACAAACTTCCTCATCATCAAAGATCTTCAAAGTCAAACCAATAATTGCTCTCCAGAGAATTGTTAGCCTTAGTAACGTTCGATATGGGAGATTGTTAGTCTGATGAAGAAGAGGAGATTGAAAGCTTTCAAGACAAGTGTGAGCATGTCGGTCATAGGCACAAGTTAATCAAGAAAAGCCAAATCAATATGATTTAAGACAAGGAGATGATGCAAGATTAAAGATCTCAAGCACTCAAATTCAAAAGACGAAGGCTCCAGATCAAGATCATGAAGCATGAAGGAAAAAATCAATTACAAACAAGAAAAGATAAAGACAAGACCGAAGAAGGCTAAGCACAAAAGTCAAATCAAGGAGGTGATATGCACACCACAAAAAATAATGTGCACACCACAAAATCACATTAGTGATGCACATAGTACAACATCACATATGCATAATTGTAGTGTGAATATCACTTTTTGTGGTGTGCATATCACCTCCCTAACCTTAACATTGGGGGAGATTGTTAGCCTTATTTTTATATAATTCAACCAAGAATGTTATCGGTCATCTTAGTCATTATTAGTCTTCGTTTGTAATAGGCTAGTCAGGTTTAACGGGCTTGAATTGTAATCTAATATTGTCTATGTTTTAGGCTCTTAGCCCACACAAAGCCAAGCCCAACCCAAGTAAGCAAGCCCGTATGCCTCTTGTGGCTACTATAAATACACCTTCACCTCTTGTAGTAAAGGGTGTTGGTTGTCATTCTTTCTCAAGTGACAATCATACCACTCTTTCTTCTTTCTCTTATTTCTTTCTCTCTCTAAACCTCTCTCTAGCTTATTCGACTTATGTGTGGTTATTGGTTGCTTCTCTCTCTAGATCTAAGGTTCATATATGTAGGTGTGAGCAAAACGGATCATGGACCGGACTGAACCGAGAAACCGGCCCGAACCGGACCGACCGAACCGAACCGAACCTATTTCAGTCTGGTCCTCAGTCCATCCTTTTCCTTATTTTTGGTCCTCGGTCTGGTCGGTCCGGTTCGGTCTTACGAAAAAATCAGTAATTATGCCTTGTTGGACCGGACCGGACCGAAGACCGAACCGAAATGGATCGACCCGGATTGGACTGGACTATTTTTATAACACCTCGTATTTTAGGTCATTGTATGACATTATGTAATTCATAATTTATTTTTAGGGTTTTACGCGTTTGCTCTTAAACCGTAAACGTTAAGTTAAATCGCGTAAACTGAAAATGATCATACAATGTAAACGGGCATTAAACGATTAAATGTTTGCATCAAGCAAGTGTTATATGATTATTATGAGGATAATTAATAACTTTGTTCATCTTATTTTTATTGTCTACGTAAAATGCTTACGTTTCGCAATAAAATGCGTTTAGGCATACCCGGAAGTTCTAAAACCTAACTACGCCTAAACGAATACCCACGATTATACCCAATACTCAAAATAACCAAATATTACATCTTATATATATATATATGCCGAAATTTATAAGATGAGACCAAGACTTTTCAAACTTTTCTTAATATCTAGATATTTAATAAAGTTACTCTTACACCTTTATCAACTTGATTTGTAAACCTTGACCTAGGGTTAGAAAGTAACTATGGTTAAGTTAGTGAGATATTTTCACTATAAATACCCATGCATGCATGCACTCTTTCTTTCTTATATACTTAACCAAAAATCACAAAAAACTTTCCTTGTTCTCTCTTTGAACCCAAAACTCACGGCACAATATAGCCACCAAACAAAATCCATACTTTGATTTTGTAAGATTATACAACCCTTTACACAACATACTTAAGGTATTCTAAGAAGGTTTCAAGGGTTGGCTAAGCTTTGAAAGGATTTTAAGAAGTTATTGAAAGATTAGGGTTTTGGAAACCTAATCTAGGGTTATAAGCTTGAAAGCTTTGATTTTGAATCTAAACACGGGTTTAGAACTTATATCTCATCTCTTACATCATCACTAAGGTTTTCTTAATTCCTTTATACTTTTATTTCTTATGATTTTATGTGTTACATGTTATATATAGCCATAATCACCACTAATGACTTTCTAATATGTAAAATGAGTTATTATTTATGATTATGATTATATGCACTTATTCTTATGTCATATGGTCCTATATATCATGGAAAAGTAAAAATAAAAGTATGTTAACCTATGGATTAAGTATAAACATGTTTAGGTTAAATTAGGGTTTTATAATGTTTCTTAAACTTCACATGTGAAAATAATGAAAGTAAAAGGGTTAAACTTGTTACAATGAATTTACAAGGACTAGGGATGATATTGGACTTTATTATAAGTACCACAAGTGTCAAATGTGTTTTTAAGAGTTTTTATAGTAAACTACTAAGTTAATAATACATAAAAACAAGGTTTTTATAAAGTTAAACATATAAATACTTATGGGCTGTGGTAATTCGAATTTGGACAGTAGGTTTTGATATAATATAATAATAATACGTCTCGTGACGATTCCATAATGATAAGAAACTCGAAAAACCGATCTATAACGAAAAAGATACGTTAAAAACGAGTTTACGACTATAAATACTTTTATAAAACTATTTTTATAAAATTTTAAAGTTACTATTCATTACCCTTGTATTTAACTCCACATATAAAACATCTAAAATATGATATAAATTTTGTTACGAGATCGTACACGCAAGGAATCGTTAGATCGGAACTATAACGTGTAAATTACGACATTTTCGATAATTAAAGTTTTATAAAAGTTAATTTTATAAACTAATGAACAGTATAAATCACTATTCATCAGTGATTATCTTTATAAAATATAATACTCCTTTTAATAACAAAAACGTACTCAGAAGGAAGCACTGAAATCGGGTATTTAAAACGAATAAGTTATTATCGATTACAAGTTTACGCCAATTAAAGCCTTTAAAACGACAAGAGCTGTTATGAACAGTAATTTTACTATTATCACAGAAATCATAAAACTTGAAAATGTAATATTTGATCGCTGTCTTTTACGAAGACTTGGGGGCTGTAAGATACGCGAGCTAGGGCTTAAACCGACAAAATTAGGTTCATTTTTCGAAATGTATATTTATATACTTTCCACTTTATATAATATTATTTTACTAAAACGATTAGTCGGTGATTATGCTATATAGAATATGAGGGGTTATCAAAGTGCTATAATACTAGGGTGTTTATAATGAGGCTCTTCGCGGATGGTGCTTGTATCGCGATGTTGTTGGATTTTCGATTAAAGTATCCTAATCCTCGAACGTCATGTCATGACCTCTTTGAATTATGATAGCCGAACGATTAGCACGACGTAACTACTATTAAGATTTTATTGATGTTCTAATATTTAAGTACTCTGGTTATTATACTAAACCTTAATTTAAATAGGGTGCATCAACCGTTTTGCGTGACATTTTATCTGTGATTATTGGACTATCAGTACTCAAGTGTGTTCATAGCCCCTTTTTACTACTTCAATTGTTTCTACAACTATAAGGTCGTGAATTACATTGCTTTTATTTTACTATTAGGACCACAAGTGTTTTTTCTAAGTGTTTTCAAAGTGATTTTAAACTAGTTGCTATCCAGATTACTGCATGAAATATTATTGTAAGTTACCACTATTGACCAATTAAGTCCTACTATATCAATGAAACCCGTTCAAATTGCTATATGTAGTGAGCCGCGAGTGTTGTGATAGATCTATCGGGACTGACAATCCACTGGAAATTTCTGGTCACAAGTTGACTCTTGGTGCATTTAACATTGAGAATACTTTTAGGTTGTTGCAAGCATCCTTATACATTTGGGGCACAAAACTCGTTTAAGGCTTCGGGTTCAGGAGCTTAGTGCAATAATTATCGGTTGGAACTACTAAATGTGTGTTTTAGAGTCTTATTTATTACATCGATCTTGTGGTTCCACCAATTTACCATTAAACCTATGATTTCACTCACCTTTGTGTTGACTTATAGCATGTAATTTTCAGGTCCTAGGGTATTGAAGACTGAAGGGGAGCGTGGCGGATATCATGAAGGACGGTTCTGTGTGTTATCTAATATTATATGCAACTTTTGTCTTTCTAAAACTTATGTCATCTTTTGATGATTTTGTTTAAAAGTATGTTGGATGTTTATGACCTCAAAAACTTATGGGACCTAAAGTATTAACTCTGATTATTTTGCTATAAATGGAAATAGTATCTTAATATGTCCATTTTTGGTATTTCCTATATCTTTGTTTGTTGTACTTGGAAGTAGCGACCCCAAAATGTAACTAATTGCTGTACCTGATTTTGGGGGTTGTTACATATAATGGCTTCCAATTCTTGTTTCATCAGACTCTATCATCAGTTTCATCTTTCTAAATATCTATGTTCTGCATTCAACTGATCCCAGCTTCTCTTGTTTAACAATAAACATATTTTCCTTGTGGATAGCTGCCTCCTTTTACTCGTTCGGTTTCTGGACATTCCCTTGATACATTGCCATATTCCTAGCAGTTGTAACACTGAATCCCAGACTTCTTGCACTACGCGAGTACTACATTTTCCCTACGCCCCAGCAACATTAACTGCCCTCCTAAGTATCATACCAAGTTCCTCTATTGATTCTTGAAGAATTATCTTGATTAGCTCGTGGTGTTTGATGTAGTTCGAAGGTTGCTGTTGTTGGTTTATAGATTTTCTTGAACGAAGAGAGGAATTAAGGCATTGGAGTTTGTCATATTCCTTTTCCTTTGACTTTTCCTCGTCTCAGTAACGTATGGTTTCTGGCATAAGTAGGAGCAGAAGAGGTAACAATTGTTTTTCTTGTTTCTGGTAGAATGTGCGATCTGGTGGGGATATTGAGTGTTTTGAGTAGGATGATTTTAATGATGGTAAACTGGTTGTTGTTGAGCAACAAGTGCCAAGTGGATTTAGTAGTACGTACTAGTGCTCTAGCTTTTTGATCTACATTGACTTCATTCTGTGGTGGCTTCAGGAGTGTCATAAAGATTTGTGATAGGTGACAGTCTTAGCTCGTGGACTCTGCTTATCAAGTGTTCACAAACCTTTGCCATTCTGGTGTATGTAGTTGAAGTAAGATCTGACATTCACTGATGATTAGTAACCATGACACTGATTTCGGAACAAGTCTCATTCATCATTTGTTAAAAACCGTGGAGTAATACAATTCAAGTGCTTCACCATCCATTGATGTGAATTTTCAAAACTCCCAAATATGAATTGGTTTCAAGATCTTGAACATTGATTGATTCACCTTGTTTCAACCTTTCAATGGCTTTCTACATTTTACATGCATTCGGACAATCATAAATTGTGGAGTAGATATCGTTATCTATCCTTGTGAGAATGATCTGAACGGCTTCAGCTTTAGCATTCAGTTGATCTCGTATTTTGTCTTGTGAACATTCTTATGGTTTCATCCATATACCTCTTGTATTGTTTCAGAATACCTTCAGCAAATGGAACTGTTTTTTAGCCCATTGGATACGTGTTTATGGTGGATTTTGGAGACAATGGTGGATGAGTTTACTGTTAGGTTTGGTGTTAATGTATCTCTTGATTCTGTATTTCCACTGAACATAATTACCCGGTGCTAACATTGGTGGACGATATTTGCTACCTGCTTCCATGATAGCATTATGAAGAGATTTGATGATGAGTTTGCAAATGTATTTGAATTTGACATTTTGATGAAGTTGTTGTAAATGGATATCAGATCTTAGTGTATGAAGTGATTGATTGTGGTTTTAAATGAATTAACGTTCATGGGATTTTACAAATCTTTGATTAAAACTAAGAAAAGAATCGTATCTTTCGCGAGATTTTTACAAATCAAGAAGAAACCGTGAATGAATAATTAATTGACATTTAAGTATGATTAAGTTGAATTGTTGGTTTGATTGTAAGGTTTGTTTATGTTAATTGATATGTGTATGTTTTAAAGTCCAAAATGAAGTTCTAAGTCCTTGGGTTTGTTGTTAAAGAAGGTTCAAGGTCTTGTAGGCAAGGTCTCAACGAAGAATTGATTGGCAAGTCTCACGAAGAATGATGGCAGAAGTACTCACGAAAGGAATGATTGCAAATCTCAAACAAGAATGTTTGACAAAACTCAATGAGCAAAACGAAGGATTCTCTAGGCAAACGCAATGAGAGCAAAACCGCAAGCAGCAAACGCAATGAGGAGAAAAAGCAAGCAGCAAACACGCAATGATGAACAAACGCAAGCAGCAAAACGCAATGATGAAGGCAAACACGCAAGAACAAAACGCAATGATGAAGCACAAAACGCAATGATAAAGCAAAGCACAAAGCAGCAAAACGTAAATGATGAAGCAAAAAAGCACTGATGAAGCAAAACGCATGAATGAAGCAAACGCAGTTCTTGAGGCAAATGCAACGTTATGAAGCAAAAAACAGTGTCTTGGAGGCAAAACGCATCGAATGAATGGCAAAACCTTTTCAGTGTCTTGAGGGCAAAACGCAACGAATGAAGCAAAACGCAAATGTCTTGTGGCAAAACGCAACGTATATGAAGCAAAACGCAGTGTCTTGAAGCAAAACGCAATGAATGAAGCAAAACGGCAAGCACAGAACACGCCTTCAGATACGCAATAAACGCAGCCAAGAAAAGATCTTCATAACGTTCCTGTATGCTACGAAATGATGTTAAATCACCTTTGTAATGATGCTAGGAACTGATCTAAGCCCGAAAGTACAAGTTCTTTAACTCTTTTTACCACTGATGTTACAAAGAGCTAAAGTTTTATTTTTTTCTTGTATTTGCGAACCAAAAAAAAAACCAACAAAACCACTCGGATTCACACAAAAACAAACATTAACACCCCTTTAGCCTCTGGTACCAAATGTTATCCATGATTTAATCCATATGCAACAATAATCTTTTCCAATATGCTAGAAAATAATAAGAATTACTTAGAGAGAGAATGTAGATGAGAGAAACAAGAAAAGGAAGATTAGATTAGAGAATTGGAGAGTTGAGTTACAAGGGAATGAAAATGTTAATACAAAACGCCCTGATCCTAGGGGGGGGTAGGGTGATTTTTTCACCAGGCCGGGCGAGGGTGGCTTATGGGGCTGTATTGGGGGGTAATTGGCAAAACTTGGGTTTTGAGCGAAACACAGACAATATTATTTACAAATCCAAGCGTTGAGATGTATTAACAATAAAGTAGTTGGGATTTTAGAGTTAAATTTTGTTTGAATAATATATTTTAAGGTAATATAGATATAAAACTAATCATACTAACTTAAGCACCATTAAACATAAAAGTAATATAACTTACATACAAAACTACTAAATTATAACAAAACAACAAAATCAACCATCAACAAAACCAAATACCCCTCTTCCCCCAACTAACACCACAACTCCCACTAATATCACCCATCTCTAAATTAAAACAACCTCAGCAAAGGCCACTCTCTCTATTTTTATAAATTATAATTTACTCTACTTAAACTCTACTATATGCTGTCAAGACTCACTACCTACAAATAAGCTCTAACCTACTCACACCATCAACCCTACCCCCAAAACACAAATTCACAAACTTTAATACCAAAAACCTCACACCCAAATAATCATAAACAACCATCTAAAAAATCAAAAACCCCCTTAACACACCACTAACAACTAACACTCCCAACAATTCCCCACCCACCATCAATCACTACACATCCACACATTTTAAAACCTCACCCACCCCAAACAAACAATACAACTACACTATTCAAATTCTCCACCTCACACTATCCTTAACACTACCTAAAAAACTACAAATAAACCAAAAAAAAAACAAAAAAACAAATCATAATACAAAATGAACAAAACATATCACTCCTACATACAGTTATAATAACATTATATTAGATAATAATATACCACATAATAAACAACAATAAAAAACAAAAAATCACAACAAACAAAAAACCACAAAAAAAAACAACCACAAAACAAACACCTCTAGAGAAAAACATAACCCACAACCATCAACCCCAAACTCCCAATCAAAACACACCACACTCCACTCAACACAACTCCAACAACACCCACCCACCAACACATCATCCAAAACCCACCCCCCACTCCATATAATCAATGTAGATAGTATAACAAAAAAATATACTATACTCTCATCACACAACTCCAAAAATGATAAACCCAAAATAAACCTAACAAAACCAACAAACAACCCCAAATCTCAACCAAATACCTCTATACACACTCAACAACAACCAACTACTTCCACACATAACACACAACACCCACACACTCTCACTCCAACACCACCCACAAAAAAACAACCAAACCAATCTCCTACCAAAAAAACAACAAACAACAATAAACAAAAACAAACCAAAAACTAACAAAAAACACAACACACCCCAATACTTCCCTAACATTAACAACTTAATATTAACCAATACCTAAACCTAACTAATAAACCCACCTTATCACTTTATTCCATAAAATAAAAATTCAAAACATACACATTTAAAACATACATTAATTCACACCTTAAAAATTCAACTACAAATTAAAAACAAATCCACCCACCATTATCCCACACTTTATTTTAATTCCAAACAAAAAATGATGAGATATGATGAGAATAGATATATAGATATCAATCACTAATTAATTATACTCAAAATAATCCAATAAAAAAACACTACGACCTCCAACCAAACACAAAACGATGTATAACTATCTGCAACTCTAGATACTCTCTCTCTTTTCTCTCTCTAACTCCTAAATACTCTCTCAACTCACCCTACATCCCACACAACATCCCCATAACAAATTCAAAACATATAAAAAAATAAAAATCTAATCTAAAAGACCTTCGCGATGTTTTCATCCCTACAATATACCCAAATCCTTCTTTTAAATTTCATAGATATATTCTTTATAAACAGACACAATTCTATACCATCACTCTCGCTATTCATCTACCCTATCTAAGACCCTTCTAACACAAATAAAATTAGGCATCGTAAAGACCTACTATCAGTCATAAACAAATCATTAAATAAAGTTAGATCAAAATAGCATATATTCACCTAAGATTATCTATTAAAAATTAGAAAACAAAGTAGGGAAAATTCTATGAGAAACTAAAAAATATATAATTTTCTTATATGTGGAGGAGATAAGTTTGATTATTGTTTAGTACGTATATATTCAGGTTGAGTACACGAGTTACGTGATTAAGTCGTATGACTAGAGATGGTGTGTTAGTACACACTCTTCTCTGCTCTCTCTCTCTCTCATCTCTCGGACTACAAAAAAACACCAAAAAAAACTCCTCTCACACTGCTCTCTGCTCTCAGACACAGAGAGATAGAGATAGAGAGATAGATATACTACTTATTTTATTAAAATAATTTTTACTTTTAACTAACAATAAAACTTAAAATCTCTCAACTCATCTACACTCAAACGCCTCACACTCTCGACTTCTCTCCTTTTTATAGTCCACACAAGTTCCACCACTTTCAGTGTTTGTGTGTGTGTGTGTTAAATCTATCTTTAATATTATACCACTGTCGTGCGAGAAACAAAACTAGCTACCATGTGACAACTTGCTACGATCACCGCACATCTTCTCTCTTCAATAGATTTTATATGTCGATTTATGCGTGTTCGATAATAATTAACAACGATGAGGAGTCACCTCTCGGCTTCGCGCATCTCTTCTCTCTACTTCTGCTATTTTGCTTTTCGAACACGCGCTCACACTCTCACATCTCTCTCGTGTGTATCTTCTGATTTGCGATTTTTGCTCGCTCTCACTTTGAATACCACACACCCCTCCCCCCTGCACTTTACTTTCGTTGGCACATCCACACACTTGAGGCTAAGTGACCCTGGATTCTGACACCCCACAGCGACTATAAGATGTAGGGTGGGGTGGTGTCTTGCACGGACCTTCGTTCAAAAACTCTTAGTTTTTCCGATAAGGACACAACTTTAAAATGTAATTGTCTTAGTTCAAAAAGTTTGTTAAATTTAAGAAAAGTGAATTTTCCCTATATTTATTAAAAAACATATTTACACTTATATAATTATTCTTCATTTAACTAAGGAAATCCTCGACTTTTTAGGAAGCTTTGCCAACATCGGTTGTGAGCCGGTAAGGACTGCAGCAAACTTTTATCAGTCTCGGATAATTACTATGTGCCTTATTTAAAAGACTGCAACATCGGTTGTGAGCCGACAAGATGCTGTAAACTTTTATTAGCCCACAGGTTATTTTATTATTATTACCCTTTTTTAACACTTCAATAACTTTATTTTACCACGATTAGAGAAAATTCTTTTTAGAAAATTTAAGTTTAAATTTGAACTAAGACTAAATTTTTGATATCGACCATACTTCAAAAAATTGTGGATATAACGTCTAATATTCGAGAGAGCAGTATTATTAGTCCGGTTAGAAGCTTATAGGTAGAGAAAAAGCCACAAACTTCACTTATGAGTCTTAAGATTTCCAACTCAATCCTTGTTTAGCATGTCTAACTCATTATTAACTCTATCATTTTTCGTTCTTCGCAAATTTAAAATCTTTAATAAAAAAAAGATCCGTGATGTTAGTTAAAAGTTAAGGAACACAGGCTATGAGCTCAATACGCTCGATCGAGTCAAAATTTATTCTTATTCTACCTAGCAGGAAATCAAAAATTGTGATAAAACACTTATTTTATTTTTGAAAAATTTTAAATTTTTTCATTTTTTTGGTATTTTGGTGGTAAAAACGGGATTACGTGAAAACAACGACTGCATGCACAATCAAATCGATAGATCCCCCCCCCATACTAGAATTGAACATTGTCCTCAATGTTTTAAGAAGGGTCTCTACGTAAATCTAAAGCCGTTTATTAAGTATGCATAAAGATAAACGTTAGTCGATAAGATTGGATATTGGATTCCCATAATGAAGCTGAGGATTTGAAGCTCGAGTGAACGAAGGACAAAACCGTAGTAGAGAGGCTTCAAAAATCCGGGGCAATCTGGGACATACAACAAAAAATTTAAACACGAGAAAGGAATAGAGGCGATGCCTCTCTCACACACACTTATTTCATTACTACTATATTTATTTAAGGATAGCATGGGTTGCCACCCATAAGGGTATTTTTGTATTAATCCGAATCTTGAGCTGATCGATCCCCATACTTGAGCTGGTCAAGGAGGATAGAAATGGAGAAACGGAACATCCAAGATAGGAATGTCCCCTCCATAGATCATCATCGGGCTTTTAGAAAAATCAAAAATGATCTTTGAAGGATTAAAGCCCCGATGAGATAAGAGATGAGGAGATTTTTCCTCATTTGAAGAAAGACTACCAGGATTGAAGACTTTTTCCTCATTTTCGGATGAAAATGGGAGCAAAGTATCAAACACTGGAGAAAGAGGATCACGGATGAATGAGATAGAAAATGTATCCCGAGATAGAAATCTCTTGGATTGGACTTCAAAGAATATCCCCGGATCAAAAATCTTGTTTCTAGTTCCGGAAGGAAAAGAAACTTCAAGATCGGATCCGAGAGAATCATCAGAAGGAATGGAGTCCGAATTCAGCATAAGGGTGGTATGGTTGGGTAACACATTATGCACACGATGTTCTCCCAAAATATCTTCCATAACAACGCTAGTCAACTCGCCCTGATCGGGCTCAATCTCAAAGAGAAACGAATCATACTCGTGAAGAGAGTTATCAGCATGAGTAGTGGTACTGCCACTACTCCTCTCTTCCGTATGATCGCTAATAGTCTCAAATTCGGGTAAAGAATTATCCGAATAAGAGAGAGAAGTATCAGACTTCTTAAAGAAAGTGTCACTATCCTCAACGGGGATAGGAAATGAGGAAAGAGACTTGAGCACACAATCAGGAGTGAGGTTGTCATTCAAAGATTCGATCTTAGCAATAAGAAGATAGATATTCAATAATTTCTCATGAAGTATATCGTCCTTCACCTCTTCTAAGCTGACGAGCTCAGAATCAGGAGGTGATGCCTCAACGTAATCGATGTTCTCAAAAGAATCGTCATCACTCGAAGTACAATCATCGTTAAAATCAGAGAAAATCTCAAAGTGATCGTTTAAAACATCAAGAGGAGGAGAATTATCACAAAAAGGCACATCACATGTATCGTCGGAAATACCCTCGGACTCACTTGGGATTGGGACAAGGTCCTCAACACTAGACTTTATTACTTTATCCGATTCCGTTTCTAGAATAGTGCTAAGATGCTCGTCCCCCATACTTAGAGAGTTATCGGGTTCCTCGGTTGGTAAATCGGGTGTGATTGCATTAGACGAATTCTCTAAATATTCCCTATATTGAATAATATACTCATCATCATCATCTTCGTAGAAGGCAGGACACTTCCAGTTCGGAGTATTAATATATTCTGCTAGCTCGTCATTTATAACTTACACATCTTTAAGAAGTTTATGAAGCAAATCTTGTATATCCTCTGGTTGATGATGCTTTTTTCCACAAGCATGCTTACTTTCAAAAAATTTCTCCCAAACTAGCAATAAAACCTTTGGCGTTTCTCTAAAAGATATACGATCAAACTTCTTTAAAAAGGTTTGTATAGATTTCATTAGGTTTTCTCTAGCTTGCAAAATTTCCACACTTGTTTCTTGAGGAGGTTGATGAATGACGGGAAACTGCGAGGGTTAGGATTGGTCAAAACCGAAAGAATTAGAATTATAGCAATGATTAGGTTCATAGAAATTTTGGTTCAACGGTTGACACTGAAAATTCTCATGAGGACCCCCGTAGTTTTCACAACCCAGATATTATTGTTGAAAATTAGGTGAAGTTTGTGGAAAATTATCAAAGTATTGATTGAAAAATGGGTCCTGGTTGTAGACAAACGGAACTTGAAGTGGACAATCGTAACCATAATGAGCATCGGTTCCACATAAGTCACAAGAATACGTCTCGTACTAGGGTTGTGGAGGAAAGTCGGAAAAATCTGGAGAATCATTGAAAGAGTTCGGATTCGGATTATCAATGGATGAATTTTCATTACTTGAAGCGCAAATGAAGCAAAATCCTTTACATAGTCCAGATCCACACCACTTGCAAGTACACCGTTTACAATGTTCATCTTCTTCTAATATATCTTTACAATGAAAACAACGACGTTGATTGAACGAAGATCTTTGGGGTTGTGAAGGTGAGTAGGAAAAATCAAGAGTTTGATTATAAGAGTTCGGATTAGGATCACGAACAAAATTGTCTACGGAACTTACATTTGAACAACAATGTTCTCTATTATACAAAGCTCCACAAGACGAACATTCTTCAAAACCATACATGATGATAGAATTAAAGAGGGATAAAGAGAAGAATTAAACAAAATGGGGTTAAGAAGAATATTTTTGAATTTTTATTGTATTTTAAACAAGAAAAAATATTTTTGGGACTGATAAATCAAAGGTGCACGGTAGCTCTCTAAATTATTCACAAAGAAGCGGAGGAACGGGTCAGCGCGAAGAGTATTAAAAACCTTTTCCTTTTGGGTCGAAGATCGTTGGATCAACCCTCCTTAAACCTCTCTTATAGTTTGTAATCTAAAGGTGAGCCGATTTGACAATTGACATCACGGTTTCTTTTGTTGGTTTTTTCAAAAATTTTTTTAGTATTTCAAATACTTTAGGAAAAGTATTTGTGATTATTTGATAATATATTCACAAAAATCAAGAAAATAAAATATTTTTGTATTTTTATATTTATATAATAGAAGAAAATATTTACAAACGGAAAATGATAACTTCACGAGGAAGGGTCTTTAAACACTAATCTTCGAATGAAACACGATAATTGTAACACACTTCCCCGGCAACGGCGCCAAAAATTAATTCAATCCTTCTTAGTATATATAAATATATATAATATAAATATATAATAGGGATAATATCAATTATAGAAGAGTGAGAATTCCAAGAGGATTTTAAGAAAAGATTTACTTATATCCAAAGTAAAACCCTAAAAAAACCTTCCCGGGCCGTTTTTCGACGAGGCGTGAATGGAGAATCGAGTTTAAGCTCGTGATCGCGTGTTTGAATGATTCAAGATTTGATTTGGTTTCTAATTCTACTAATAACATGCAAAAACGAGTAAAGGCAAACTAAAACAAAAGCAATTAAGGACTTAAACGAAAAAACGTTAACGGGAATTAAAAACGCGACTTAAAAACCTAAATTCTACAATTTTAACCTCCTACAAATGCAAATTTAATTTTTAACAGTCCTAAATGACAAAAGAAAATTTAAAAAAAAAGAATTATATTTTTCTGACTTTTATTTTATTTATTATGAATTAAAAACGGTTTTAATCTAAAAAATTAATTAAAA
>BQNB010100652.1:9929-24653 GCA_026074375.1 Tanacetum coccineum
CCTTAGTTGGCGTTCCTGTAACGGCCAACTCCTAATCATCCATAATATAGTACAACAATAGTGGCGATATTTATCACTTAATACAAGTTAATACATAGTTGGTTTATATTACGTACCAAATCTAAATACAACAAAATTTTACATCGTTGGTTTATAACACATATCAACGAATAATCGATCACATAAATAATAAAATCATTAAAGTTTAGGCGAACCGATTATCTCACAAAATTCTCCTTTTTTTCTCTCTTCTATCTTTTTTGTATTTTTCTGTTTTTTTGATTTTTTTAACATAACTATAATTCAAAATTTGGTGTAAATTTTCACCACTTTAGGAACATGATAATTCTGGTAATTAATATTCGATCATAATTATGAAGATAGTAAACACGCGGAAAATAAAATAAAACTACTACTTTCACATTCCCATTGCATTGTGCAATTTCCCGAAACCTAACCATAGATAGAAAATACGCACACGAACAAAGGAAATACATACTTTTACACAAAAGCAACTAGCAACTGATTAAGGAGTTAATCTATAGGGTAGGCTAAGGTGTAAGGGTGTAACAAAACAAATATTTAGTGGTGTAAGAAAATGAAAGGAATGGCTCAGCAGGTTTTCTAGGGGTATCTTACTCTAAAGATAAGAGTACACAAAAGGGTTTATACGGGGGTTAACAAACAGATGTGGTTAGTTAATATCACAATATGTATAGGCTTTTTGGTGTAATCCTAGAAATTTACCAGTTTAGAAAGGTCACTCCATCTATTTAAAATAGTACTTATTATGGTGGTCTCGAATAGTATACCAAGCCAAGTTCTAAAGTTTACTACAGTCACCGACACACTTATATTTTTATGGAATTTTGGGTAAAAATTAGGAAACGAAATAGGCCAAATCCTCACAATATGGAATTAAAGGTTATGTGTGCAGGTCAAGTAACTAATAATTTCACAAAAATATGCTAAAAAAAATTAATTTGAGTATAAATTAGGCATATTATTTGTAAAAATAAGGACAAATAATGTTCTAATTCTCCTTCCCCCACTTGAGATATACAACACAAATTGTATAAATATAACATGAAAAACAAGAAATTAAAGAATTAGAACAGAAAACTCCTTGGAGATTTTCTTGGTATGATCCTCCATGTTGCATATATGAGCAAGATTGTGTGTTGTAAATGCGTCTGAATGCCCGCATGACTACAACACTCATAGATTCCAGATAATAAGTATCACCAAATTCATTCAGTCGGTCAGTAAGTTCCTGTATTAATGCTCAGAAAACAAAAGAAATTCTATCTCCGAATAATCGTCGGTTAGAAACAAAAACTAAAAACTAAAACTGTACAAGAAGTCGATACGCCATATCCATGTTTTAGGATACGCTGTATTTAAATAGGTAAAACAATCCTAAGTAAAGGTCAGAGGTCGAATACGTTGTATTCATAGTTATGAATACACCGTATCGGTAAGTCTGACAATAATGTTTTTAAAGTGCAGGAAAATAAAATGGATAACGTCCAGGTTAGGTTGATACGCCGTATCCATGGAATTGGATACGCCGTATCGATAACCTGGAAAGACAGACTCGATAACAAGATTGAAAATACATTCCGGGTTGTCTCTCGGTAAGCACTTTTGTTTACAGAAAAGTCTTTAAGTTAGACTTGGTTCAGCTTTATCCCATCCTTATAAAACAGCTTGGGGTCGAACGGGATGCCAAATGACACATATAAATTTTTAATAAGATATATTAGCATCCCTTCGTTAAAATAGTTCCAAATCATGATATTAACATTTAATTTTTTGATAAAAGTTTCAGTAGTGAAAAATTTACTAATTGCATCATGATTCGTTTCTAAAAGTTTATTTGACCCTTGTGCATAGGTACCAACATCTATACTTATTACATTATGTAATGGTTCGATAGATATATCCCCCAAAGATTGTTTGATATCGATTTTATCATCATCATTGTTCGTATCCAATTTTAAATCATTGACATAAATTATGTTAAAAGAAAATAGATCATTATAGGATATAACATTATATTTCTCATCATCATATTAAGACAATGATGTTTCATTTTTCCAATTAAGTTCATTGACATGCTGAGGACTACCGTGGGTTCAGATGAGAACTCTAATTCAAACATTAATGCGTCATTATAGACTATAGCTGGGAATATTGTTTCAAAAAATCTTAGGTAGCAAACGTCTTCGTCATACCAAATCTTATCATACGTAGCGGGTTTTCAGTTATACACCTTACCGTTTCTAAGAGCTCTCTCAGTTTCAAGCTGAACATATTCCTTTATGGTAGTATTAGGGTCGTTCATTTCCTGTAACAAATTTGCTACGAACACAGAAAGAGGTCAAATAGATTGATACGCCGTATTTAGATGACTGAATATGCCGTATTGATGTTTGAAGTCGAATACGCTGTACTGGTTTAGAAAAATTTTATACGCCGTATCCAAATAGATGAATACACCGTATTGAGTATTCGACTCAGAAAACCCAACAGGTTTAATAATGCAGATAAACAAATAAAACACACAAACACACAATATGAAAAAATATACAATGCAGAAAACAAACACATAAAAACAAACTAATCTAAAAACAATAAATCTAAACAAAAATACCAATAAACATGAATTAAACAAACTCACTCTTCGGAAACGGCGCCAAAAATTTGATGTGTTCTGTCGTATGTAGATAATATATTATTTAAGTTTTACTATTTATATTTTGCCAACTTTACATATTAACAAACACTAACGGACAATATACCTAATCATTTGTAGGTTCGTTGGTAAGTAGGGTGTCGATCACTAAGAGCGAGTGTTAACACATAAATCTATCAGTATTTTAGTTATTTAAGTTAGTTCTAATTAATCCTATGTTAAATGTAAGTTAAACCTAAACTAACGCAAAATGGGGTTTTCAGCTTGAGAGGCTGGCATGAGTTTTGGTTTATCCTAATCTAAATGATGACAATTAACATACACAAGTTGATAAACAAAAGATAAAGAAGCGGTCAAGCCTTATGTACGGAAAACTTATTAACCAGATTATTCTAATAAAATGCAGGTATTGTTTATAAGTGCAATGATTGTTTTACTTCGTTGGTGATATATCATTCCTAAGTTTAGGCGGGACTTCTTCCAAAACTCTAGATTCGGCAATTGTGTCACAATTAACCAAACCCGCATAAAGCATTTGTAGTCGATTATAATCTATATTAGGAGACAATAATGGCAATCTTATCGAATCATAGCTCATGGAGACTTTACTAACTTATTGCTTAACGGTCATTTATATATTAGTAGTCTACTGTCCAGATATTTACCTAAAGAATTAAATGGTTATTCGTAGATCTAGGTCACCTGCTAGTCTAACTATTTACTAAACCAAATGCAAAGACATGTCAATATTTATGATCCTATTACCCTAGATATATAAACGGCTGCATGAAGAGCCATCCCAGACTCTAGCTAAAGGTCTACTTATAACTAGATCCAGTTGAATGATATGTTGCATACTTAAGCATGTAAACGAGTATAAATTAATAAACATAATCAACACGCAATCGACAAGCAAACAATCTGAATAAACAAACCAAACATTAAATTATCACCGTATTAGCCGATAGTCATTGTGACAAAATACAAATTCATAGATGAATGATTAATGAAAACCAAACGCATATATAGAGTATAGAGATTACAAGGGTTTTCTGATGGAATGAAGCACCTTGCGGGACCTTCTTGGATTCTTAGATCTTTTGAGAATCGAACTTGGTGGTTAAAAGCATATCTAATGTGTGATCGGTGTTGCGACTTCCAGATACTGAAAACTTAGCATCTGAAGTCTGGTATAAGAGTGAACTATGAATCTTTTTCTTTCTAAAAAAAGCAACTATGACCTGGCAAATGCGTGTGAACGGGATGTCGGGGACACAATTGCTAGTGTGGCTGCTATATGTTCTGAAAATAGAGATGCAACATATTGACAACTAGAATTAAGCGTTGGGCAGCTTAGGGCACGGATGCGCCGTATTTTCTTGATGGATACGACGTATTCTTCAAAGTCGGGTAATTGTCTTTTAGTTCGTCAAAGTCTTGGATATGTCGTATGCTATCAAAAATGATACAGCGTATTCGTTTTCATATCAATAGACTTTTCTTGAACTCTTCATTTGGTGCTCCAAAAATGTGTGTCCTTTTTAGACTAACTTTCACTAAATGGTCGATAATTAATGCAATTAATAAATATAAGCAGTTAAGTACCAATTCATATATAAATAATGTAAAACGAGCAATAATGACGGGGTAAATGATGTTATAAAATAGATGTTATTTGATTTCATTATTTGCAAACGTTTATTTGTCATCGTTAAAACATAAAGGAGACCTAGTCAATGTTGCACCAACACCAAGTATGACATAAGCTACTCTCATGTCTTTCATATCAAATGAAGAATGTAGCATTTTCTTGGTTTAGTTAATAAAATTCATATTTGGTCCCATAATCAGCATATCATACACATATAAAAAATAATTACATATGCATTTTTGTATTGTTTAACATAAACAACAATTTATTTTGAAATTTTTTTGATAATGATAATGGTTAACAAAACTTTTCATAGCCGATTGCCTTGTAGCTTGTTTATAGAGGCCGGAAAAGGAGATTTAACTAATTTACAATACCTGTAACTCTGTCCTTTGATTTGACAACATACCCCTCATTGTTGTGTTACATATAGATTTTCTTCATCCAAATCACGTCATTAAGAGCGTAATCTTCACATCCATTTGATGTATAATAACGTTGTGAATTGTTGCTATAGCTATCAATGTTCTAATAGAGGTTATCATGGTAACCGATGAATAAGTGTCAAAGAAATTTTGCCCTTCTTTTTCACAGTATCATTTGTGCTACTAAACGTAACCTTGATGCTTCGGGGGGGGGGGCGCTATGGTACCATCAGGTCTTAGTTTCTTTTTGAAGATCCACTTATGGCCTATTGGTTTATTTCCCGAAGGTAGATCAACCAATTTCCTTGTATCATTATGCACAACTGAGTCTATTTCACTTTGAATAACCTCTTTCCAATAAAGTGCTTATGATGATTCCATAACATCCTTATATTTTTGTGGTTCTTCACTAACAATATACGTCATATAATAAAGTCCAAAGTCTTTGGTGACTTTTTCATGTTTACTTCTTCTTGGTTTGACATTCTCTTGTGGAACCTCAGAAGTATTGTCTCTTTGATCTTGAGACTACTGATCATCTAATACTATTTTCCTTGGATTGAGGATTTGTCTTATCTTAATCCCTTATAAGTAAAAGGTATTTTCAAAGAATTCCTGCTTCAGCGAGTTTCAATAAATTGTTTTTTGGTCTTATGTCCTCTACATAAGATTTGTAAACCAAGAACCTATAAGCAACACTATTCTTTGTTGGACCTAGATAAACACAATCAACTGTTTTTAGTCCAAGTTTGGTTCTCTTTGGTAAAGGTATTTAAACCTTTTCCAAACAACCTCACACTTTCATCCTTTTACAAGAAAGTTGCTTTCCTTTCCATAATTGATATGGAGATTTGTCACTCTTCTTATAAGGAATTTTATTCAATACTGTGTTTGCAGCAAGACATGCTTCACCCCAAACACTATGAGAAGCCCATGAAGTAATTAACATTGAATTTTATCAGGTTCTTCAATGTTTCACTTCTTACATTTAGCCATACCCCATTTTGTTATATAGGGTTGTTGGGTTGTTTGTTTTATGTACAATGACCAAAAGTAGAACAAAATTCAGCGAAGTCATTGGATTCATATTCTCCTCCTTTATCCGACCTTAGAATTTTGATCTTTTTGTCTAGTTAATTTTTTTGGAAACTAAAAGGGGGGAGGGGTTAAATAGTTTACCCGTTAATTAGCATTTTAAAAGTTTGCTTATAAAAATCCTAGATTCGTGTTTATGTGAGATCAACCAACAATATAGACAAGCAATGTATCTAACTACAAACAACACAATCACAATATAAATAGTAAACACGAGATATAAATGAAAGACAAGAGATAAGAGAAAGAAACAATCAAACCACAACACCAATAGAATTTAGTGGTCTCGCTACGAAGCTCTTCTTTCGCCCTAACTCCACTCTTCCCGAGTATCCGACACGAGATTTCACTATGTCCATACAAGCTCCCTTCAGGCAGAGAAAACCGTTACACGTCGCTTATCCTAATTTTTGACACTAAGCTAAATGTCAAGTCTTAATCTTAGCTAGAACCAATCTACCACTTCACTAATGTATTTTAAGGCCTAAAATACTAACCGACACACAATCAACACTTCTGGATTTTTACATTATACAGATCTACATAATTAACTACAAGAATTGAAAAGTAAAGAACAAATCAAGAAGAAGATAATAGAGAAAGCACTTAATCTACAACACTTCGTTTCTTGGTCGAAACGAGTGTTCTTCTCTTTAGCACTTGAGAGAATAAAGAGATAGAGAAAGAATGGATCACTAAAAAAATTAAGAAAGTAAGTGATAAAAGGTTTTAGAGAGATGTAGAAGGATTTAGAGAGAGAAAAAAGACAGAAACTATGTGCAAAAGGTTGAAAAACTGCCAGAGAATAGTATAGTATTTATAGGCAATAGAGAGAGAAACGTCTCCTGGTGACAGTCCTACGGTTCCAAATATATCTAGGGGCCATCCTACATATCAGAGGGTCGTCCCTAGGTAGACGCTCCTCTTTTTGTCTTTTAATGATAAAATGTTTATCTGGTTCAAATTTTTTTTCTGTTTTGGGGGGAAAACCAGTTTTTGAATTAATATAAATAAATAAAACATTTCTTTAATTAATAAAAATATTTTGTATATTTTTATTTTTCTAAAAAGGTTTTAATACATTTGTAAAAATGTAAGTTTTAAAGTACAAAATAATATTTGATCACAAATCAATGTTTAATGTTGTTTATACAGTACCACCTAAATTGATTTATGTCGAAAAAAATTTACGACTAATAACGTGTAAACGTTTATTTATATCGTAGATTTTTTTACATTTTGTCATCTTCAAAACGTAAAGACGTCAAAAAATATAAATAACGTTTTTACACATTATTTGTATTAACAATTTTCAACTTCTGCTTAATATGTCTTAAACATATTCAATACTATCACTTTGGTATTTAATTAAGTACACATAGCAAAATTTGCTTTAGTCATCAATGAATGGAATATAATATTTCTTTCCTCCTCTTGATGGAGTTGCTTTTAAATCACATAAATCAATATGTATTAAACCAAGTGTATCATTTGATTTTTCTACAGATTTATGTGAATGACTTGTGTATTTAGATTCAATACATATTTCACACTTGGATATTTTATCCTTAGAAAATTTAGGCATCATGCCTAAGGTTATCATTCTTTGCAAGGAACAAAAAATTAAGCATTGCCTAATCAAGAATGCCATAAAGAAAGAAGGATTAATCATTACACAGAAGCGGTGCTTGTGCCTTGTGGTTAGTAATCAATTAATACATTAGTCATCCAATTACAACACATAATTTTAAGAGTCCTCATTGCGTAGACCCATTTTCTCCCAAGCATACACGACTCACCTTTACTGATTACAAATTGGACTAATTCAAATACAAGTTAAATTCCTTATTACTAAAAACAGGACCATAAATCATATTCTTGGTAATGTTTGGCAAATGCAACACGTTTAAGAGTACAAGATCCTTTCCAGAAGTCAGCTTTAGTATGACTTTCCTTTTTCCTTAAATATTTGAAGTTGTTCCATTCCCTATGAACATTGGTTCTGGTTGAGTCACCTTTTGGTAAGATGCAAACATCTTTCTTGAATTGCAGATGTACTTTGTGGCACCTGTAATAACCAACCAAACCAACAACATTAGTGGTTAAGAAGGATTTAATTACTCTAGCAAATAATTTTGGAGATTGCACATGGTTTGCTTGGTTAGAATTTCCTTAATAATTTCTACCTCCATGCTCTTTCTTGTGGCGACAATTCTTGGCTTTATGCCCATGTTTCTGATAACGCTCTAACTATACATAAAATATCCCTCGTAAATATTTATAAAGCTATAATAAATATATTAAAAAATATCTGTCTTTAGGTACTTATTCGTAGTATTAGATGTTTTTCAGGTTAAAAACAAAAAGAGTAAGGATTGAAACTGCAAAACATATCCGTAAAAGATATTAACTGTCGTATAAACAAGGAACTTGGAAGAAAAACTTAAAGATAAATAATAAAATTCACGAAGAAGTAAGGCGTACTAAAAAGCGGGGAGAGAGAAATTAATTAAAGGGCCAAGTGTAGCGCACTTCTTATGAAGTGCGGCGTACTTTCTGCTGCAGATACATAAAATCATTGAAACCATGGCATTAAGTGGAGACCTTTTAATTATCCTTTGCATTCACTACCCATGATTCAGATGATGATTTTGAGCCTATAAAAGGAGACTTAGACCATGGGATTTTAACACACTAACTACATAATCACTACAAAATCAAGAAAAAGAAAGAATCATCAAAGAGAGGATGAACTTGCTTAGTTCATCCAATCTCAGTTGTTATACCATCAAAGGGAACGAATTAGTAGTTATATTTTGGGCTAGAAATTACTATAACAGAGTACTTTATAGTTTGGAGTAAGCGCTTGGGTTATTTGTAGTTTTCGTTGGAAAAACTTGTGAAATCATCAACATTTGCTTTTGGAATTCGTGTTAAACCTTAATTTATCTTCTTAAATATATATAAGCAAATTTTGCTATGTTCATTAAATGAGTTTCGTTACCATAATCATGAGATTATCATTAATGTTTGTTTGGGTTTCAAAGAAATCTTTGATATAAACATACTTGAATATTAATGCTTATGGCTATAATCATAATAAACTCGATATTGGATTATTTGGATACTTGTTAAATGTTTGATTTCTCAGATATGGTAGATATAGGTCAAAAGACTCTATCATTGTGTTTTGATTTCACATTGTTTGTCTATGACGATTCAATGTTAGTCTTGTGAAATTGACTAGCAAAACATTTATCAACCCAAATATGAATACGTTTAATGCTTAATCACATGTCTAAGGATTGATCATTGTCTCAACAAACTCTACACAAGAACATAAAATTCTCTCTCTATTGGGCGGAAAAAAATGGCTCCCTCTATTCCATTAATTTAGATCGCAAAATCATCTTCCTTCTTCTTTTTCTCTTGATCCGAATATTATATTAATATAACTCTTGTTTTAATCTGTAAACTTATTATTATAATGATTTAAAAAACACGTTTTCCTTTCATATTTTTATTGATTTTTCTCTAAAGAATTTAGGGTGCGACTCTCATTTAGGTTTTAGGTGTTTTGTTTGTTTCACTTAATTGGATCATTATTATTCTATCGACATCATTATGGAATCAGATAGTCCCATTTTACGTGTATTATATAATTGCCTTCCTTAAAGGTTTTTCATGATGAGATAGACATGGATCTCATAGCTGCTGTTTTGATCTTTTAGTTTTCTTTGTTTAGGGTTTTTTAGGTTTCGTTTTGCTTGTTGCAGTCAAGAATGTCGAATACAAGTGATAAGGGTACTACGTTTGGAGATGGTGCTGCTAGGGTTGGTATGCAGCTTAGAAGTAGTCCAAAGGTGAGAACATATTTCTCCTTTGGTGTTCTCTTCTCCGACTACTATTATAACGTGCCCCCGAGAACGATATAGTATTGATGTTGCTGCCGACTTTTATGAGTTCCATTAACTACTCGTGGTGACGTTTCAAAAGTTAATTAATTGATGATTTGATGCGGGTTAAACATGATGAGTTTATTATCATGATTGACTAATGAAGATTTGTATGTAAACCTTGGAAAGCATTGAGGTTCTATGATGTAGATAATATATCAAATTAAGGTTGAATCGTAATAAATGCTGATGATTACCCGTTTTAAGTTTCGTTATGGTTTTGATGATTCAATTAATCTTAATGTTTAGGAATCCACAATACCTATGACCCTTAAACCGTTCAGTCTGTGTACATCAACAAGTCCAACATCCTATGCTGGAGTTGCGGGTTTAAGTGCAAAGGATCAAACCAAATGTTAATTCTAACATTCGTAACTTTTTGGCTGATCCGTATTTTGATTGTGTTACATCTTCTACTCCGTCGTTAAAGTTGTTGAAAAAGGTAGTACTTCCCTTTGCCACACTTTATGGCTACTTTATTGGAAAGAGAATGGCGTTTTCGGTTGTTGAATATTATGCTAGGAACAACTGGGCGAAACATGGGCTGAAAAGGATTATGATGAATTCCAAAGGCTTTTCTTTTTCTTAACATTGATTCCCGGCGATTTAGAAGTCGCTGTTCTGGAGGGTGGTCCTTGTGTTGGATTCATAAATCTCCCGATCATTCCAAGATATGGTCCGATGGATACTAGAATGCATCGAAAGGAAGAATTGACTTACGTAATCCGATAATGGGTTAAATTGCATGAGTTCCTATCTAGTTTTTTGAAGAGGATGGTATTAGTCTAATTGCTAAACTTCATTGGTAAACCTATTATGCTTAATTCATACACAAAAAAAGCTCCAATTGTAATGATTCATGAGGGTGTAGTATTAGTTTTGCTTGATGCTTAATTTAGGTAACTTTAGAGGCTGACTCATAGATTATGTTACTAGTTGTGTATTCCATCTCCTTCTGAGGATGATTTTTACCAATAAACCATCCGTGTTGAGTATGAATAGAGGCCGCACAGATGTGATACATGTAAGATTTTTAGTCCATGTTCATGACTATATGCCCAAAAAAAGTGGTAAGTTCTCCTATTGTTGCTACTTCTAATTGTTAGTTATCCCTAATGCTGAGTAAGACCTAATGATTGTTTCCAAACGTGGGGGTAAAACAAATAATATGAAGATTAGTCCAATTACTACTAAAGGCAGTTCCGTTATTACTGGTCCTTCGTTTAAACATAATGTTAGATATGAGCCTGAACGCGACTACAAAGTGCACCAAATGAAGTGAACTACTTATGTGGGTTATACATCTCAATCGACACCTATGTTGAAGACGACTAGTAATTCATCTAATAAAGATAATCTCTCCATGTCTAATTCTTTTTCTGCCTTAAATGATGAAGAAGAAGAAGATGAAGAAGATGTGGAAAATTGTTGATGTAATCCGGCTAACATTAAATTCAAAAACAACCAAAGCTAGTGGAAGTTCATCTTTCACGGAAGCTGTGGCTTGGTAAGCTTGTGTTAGTTGTGAGTAAGTGTTCTAGTTGGCGAATTAGTTTGTTTCTAGAGTTTGAAATAGATTTATGGATGTCATAACTCTAGTTTTAGGTTGTTTTATCAAGCTGTATATCTTAAGGTTAATGTGGTACTTTTCAGCCACAATTCATTATACTTAACATTTTTGGTTGATAATATAACTTTAACCGGGGTAACCCTTTACCCGAAAAAAGAACTTGATTTAAAAGAGTTTTATTATATATTTGTCACTATAACATAAATCAATCTTTATGCATTTATATACTAAGGATTAAAGGCCCGAAATTAATTCTTTCTATATGAAATAGTTAATTGCTTAATGATTACCCTTGCTAATCATGCTTTTAAAGCTTTAATCAAGTGTGCATATTATACGTATGTATGTTTATCCTTGTTGTTCTCGGCCTAAACAAACATTATTTTAACCAACTTGTGTTTAAGAATAGTAAAAGTGGAATTTGTGTCTTTATAACCTATCTTTAGATTCATGACAAATCTAGAGATATTTCTGTACAAAACTTGTTAACTCTTAAGAACTTCAATCCCATGGAACGGCCTGGTCTTACCCTAAAATCTATACTATATACGGGGTTACACTTTACCCGTGTGTTGGTTGGAAAATTCGGTAAAACTAGTTATTTAAATTTAAAGCATTTACAACACACCAAAAGTTTTTTTTGGCATCATTGTCCGAGATAGAAGATTTGTTTCTTGTTTAAGTTTAACTACTGTTATTGAAAAAGTTATACCACCGCACGCCCGGCGTAAAGTATTTTCTAGAAACTGACCTCTTTAATATGTTTTCTAGTTACACAGAAGTACACCGCACTGCACTCGAAGTACGCCGTAAATCCTGAGAATATGAAGTCTGTGTCAAAACAAAACCACTACCAAACCTTTCTAATGTTTAAATTCAACTATGAGAACATGAGGATTGCCTTCTTTGTGCTATTACTTGTTGGATTTAAACATTTGTAAAAATCGTATATTAAAACTAAAAAATCAAAAAAAAATTCTTTTCATTTGTTAGGCTTAAATCTTTATCTGTCGATGTTTTTGTGATGTTTATTCATTGTTTGCTGCTACTAAACGAGTGCGACTGTGAATAAATTGATCGCCTTGAAAAATATGTTAAGCCAAAGATCCAAAAAATGCTATACATGATTTAAATTGCTATATGATTATTAAAATGATACTGAGTGAATCATGTTATCTGATTATGATTATTTTCAGTTTTTGTTAGCCCACTTAACTATCTAGAAAACCTTTTCAATAGAAAAAAACGTATAAAATGAAAGATGAGATTTTTTGATATGAAAATAACCTTTATGAATGTTCTGCGGGGGGGGGGGGGGGGGGGGGGGGGGGGGGGGGGGAGGGGGGGGGGGGGGGGGGGGGGGGGGGGGGGGGGGGGGGGGGGAGGGGGGGGGGGGGGGGGGGGGGGGGGGGGGTGGGGGGGGTGATAATGACTATGATTAAACTACTCATTTATGATCATTATATAAAATTTAAAGAAAAAAACAAGTTTAAAATGATTGGTATTATGAAATTAAAGAATTTTATAAAAATCATAATTAAAAAAGCCAAAGTACGGCGCACTTATTAGTAAGTACGCCGTATTTTCTGAATTTTTTAAATAACCAGGGGAAGTACGCCGCACTTGTTATGAAGTGCACCACACTTTTGTGCATGTACGTTTACAGAACCTATATATCTTGTTCGTTATGAAGAAACCAATCCGTTTGTTAATTTATAAGTGTTTGTTAATGATACTTTAGTGTAAAATACCGTTTTATCTTTACTTGTACTAACTCACTAACTATTGTTTCGATTTTATGTTGTCTTAAGATAAAAATGGACCCGAACATTAGTATTGGACGTTTGTGCTTAGGAGAGAATGATCGTGTTTCGGTTAATGACAGAATTGAGAGAGAAGGAAATTAGGACGGATCTGAATATCAAGATACAACAGATAGTGGAAAAAGAAAATAGCTCAAAGCTTTTACTTTTTATAGAATGGAGACCGAAGAAGTTTGTGAGAGGTATATTACTCCATGCTTTGTTAAAGGTTTAGACTCTTATGATGGTGAAACCGATCTGGAATATGAAAAGAATATGATATTCAATGAGTTCGCGGTTAAGATTTGTTTGGAGTACGAGGTAAAAAAAACGGTGAAAAAGTTATGAAACGAGAATTACTTGTTGCCTTAAAGGGTGAACTATACTTTGTCAAGTTTATCATTAATCCGGAGGAGGATGACGTTGAACCATAAGTTATCTTTGGATGTTCCTTTCTAAGACCCACCAAGGGAATTGTTAATTTCGGGAATGGGATTCTCACTATCAATCCCGACCTAATTACCTTTAACGATGATTCAGATGATGAGTTAGATGCTCTACTAGCTAGTATCAATGTTAGTGATACACCACCACTTGATATAACCGACATTCCACCTTTCATTTGTAATACGGGAAAAAGCTCGAGAAACAAAAAGCAACCTTTAAAGAACTACAAGATGAGTTATAATGGTGAAGGACCCTCCCTCACTATTAACCAACCCCTAACTCAAGAGGAACTTTCTATGGAAGAGTTGGAAAAGATCTTTATGAGAGAATCTTAATAATTAGTAAAAAAAGGCTAATTATTGAGACCTTAGAATATAGTGATCAACATAAGAAATGGCTCGATAGTGTCTTACTTGATAAGCTAAAGCTAGATGGAGAGCTCAAAGTTGAAGAAGAAATAGATGGAGAAGAGTTTATCAAAAGTTACACGGCTATTAAGGAGAAGAATGATCCTGGAGTGTTTGTATTACCGATTCGTTTAGAAGGGAAATTGATTTTCATGCTTTAGTGGACACCGGATCAAACATCAATGTAATTCCCTATTGAATTTATGAGAAGTTGGGGGAGAGAACAAGTCAAGCCAATAAGACACAAGATTACAATACTTGACCATTCAAAAGTAGAGCCTATAGGAAGATTGTAACACCCCCAAAATATATCACAGCGGAAAGGTAACCGGGGGCGTTACTTCATAATACAATAACACAAGATATAAGAGAACGAACTCTACATGAGTCGTTTAAAAGATAACCTCGTTGATTTGATTGAAAATACATAAGTTATAACATTTGTCCCATAAGTTTGCATCAAAATGGAAAAAAACATAACTTAATACAACGAGGAAGATAATTTGTATGCAAGTAGAAATCCATGAAATATGCTCTTGAAAGTAATGGACTCCATGCACATCAAGTACGTCAAAGCAGTTATTCACCTGAGAAATACATGCTTAAAAGTGTCAACATAAAGTTGGTGAATTTATAGTTTTGAGTAAGTAATAATGTTGGACAACAAGATTTC
>BQNB010100653.1:0-24653 GCA_026074375.1 Tanacetum coccineum
ATTTGGGATTAAGTTCACTTGTGGCCCCTTTAAATCTGTTTGCATTTGATTTTAAGTAAAAAGCTCATATGAGCTTATTGCATAAGCCCAAATAAGCCCCTTGGCCACTGTTGAACCTCCCCTGGTGCTGAGCACCATTTTCAGCACCACTTCTCTAGCTTATTTCATAACTAGCCCTAGGTTATTTTTGCTTGATTCTTGTAGCTTATTAGTTCCCTTTTAATTCCCCAAAACCTCATAGCTTATTTCCCCTTTTAGCATAGCTTAATGGTAGCTTAAAATAGGCTTTTTTCTGTTTTCTTCTAAACTGTCTCATAAGCTCAAATCACTTCCAGCTTATTTTAGGGCTTATTTAGATAACAATAGAGTATTTAAGATTCCCCTTAGCCTTATTATCTATCCCCCATAAGTTTCTAGCTTATTTGTTGGCTTAAACCCCAATAAGAAAGAAAAATAAGCTAAAAAGCTTCTTTAGCTTTTGCAGCCTTAAGAGCTTAATTTTCTGGCTTATTCCCTAGGATTTAGACAAAGTGCTTATTACAAAAAATGTTCCTCTTAAGCCCCTGAACAACTTTGCTTTTATAAGTTTTGTCTAATAAGCTTATTGGACTTTAGTTGTTAGTCGTGCTCCAACTCAGGGACCATTTATGTAATTTCCAATTTTATAGTTAGCTTTGTTAGTCCTTAGGTTAGTCACCCTGTTACCCCGTTTGTCCTTGTTGCTTTACTCTGTTAGTCCTTTAGTTTAACAGCCATTAGACTTTTAGTTAATTAAATAATTAAATTAGGTTTAATATTAATTAGTTTAATTACTTTTAATTAAATCAGTAAAAATTAGGGCTTTTTAGGTTTTTATCTTTTTTATAACTTTATTTATTTTATGTAATTTTTCTAGAATTTTTATAACATTAATTTTTGTCTTTTTCTAATTTCTAAGTTTTAATTAGTTATTAATCTTTAAAAATTCATAAAAAATCCAAAAATTAATAAAAAAATATTTTTCTTTTTTACAAAATTTTCTTTTGTCATTTAGTGTCTAGGAAAAATATAAAATTTAGTGTAGGCTTAATTTTTCTTAAATTTCAGTTTTAGACCCGTTTTTACCGGGTGCGTTTTACCGTTTCTTTTCGTTTAGCATTCAAACGACCTCCGTTTTAGTTCTAGTTTTCTTTATTTTTCAAGTTAAGTTAATTAGAATTTAATTTTGATTTTTAATTTAATTTAGCATTTATTTTTCTTAATTTTTAATATTTAGGTTTCCCGATACCTTATTCTGTTCCCCGTATTTAATTTAGATTTAATTTTAGGATTTCCCTATAACTAATTTTGTTTCCCGTAGTTTTTAAGATCCCCATTTCCTATATTTGTTTCCCGTAGAATAAATTAGATTTTATTTAATTAATTTTAGTTGTAATTATATCAGTGTTTCCATCATATATTCTTCATCATTCAATTTCTCATCAAACCAGGATAACTTTCAATTGCAGCCTCGTTGGGACATACGACCCGGGATACTCTTCCGGAATCTTTTTTATTACTTGATACTTACTTGTGTATCTTCTCTTTTGTGGAATTTTGACCTTTGCCTTGTCAACGGGCATTCTGATCAGGATTCTGTATTAGGGTTGCAATAAAAGTGTATACTAATCCAGCGAATCAATTATTTGCAGCCTTTGTTTTCAAAGCACAAGTAAACAAGTCGTTATCAAATACTGCATAGTCACGGTTTGAACTTCATCACAAAGAGTCCAAGTTGTGTATTCGTCAGCGAATTTAGTTAAACCGTCATATTGATTCTCTGAGAATCCAAGTTGGCTTGAACACTCTTCCTTTTAATCACCTTTGTCATTTGATACAGTGAAAATAACCCAAAATTATCAGTAAAACCAGTTGAAAAAAAGGTGTATATAGAATTTTGAGCTCAAAGTTTGAGTATGAAAAACTTCTTAGTTACTGTATCAGACGATCGATACGCCGTATTCAATTGATCTGAATACGCCGTATTAATCTATTGAATGAATACGCTGTATTGGGTAAGAAAGATAGATACGTCATATCTAATGGAAGTGGATAAGCCGTATCAGGCTATCAAAAGAACAGCGTATATGAAAATAATTAAACACACAAAACAATTAAACTAAGCAAACAATTAACTAACAAATATACAGAATGAAAAAAAATACACAAATATACAACATTTTACTAAATTTTACAAGATTATACACTAATCTAATTTACACTAATCCTATGGTTAGACTAAACTAATACTAAAAACCAAAATATCAAATAAAAAACAAGATTAAATTTTCACTCATCGGCAACGACGCCAAAAACTCGATGTGTCGTTGTGAGGTTGTTATTTATGATGATTCAAGTTTTAAATTTATATTTTGCCGACTTTACCTAAAACAACACTTTAACGGGCAGTGTACCCGATCGGTAGTAGTTTCGTGGCAAGTAGGGTGTCGATCACTAAGAGCGAGAAACAATCCTTCAATTTATTAATATTTTGGTTATCTAAACTAAGTTAATTTAAACTAAGTTAAGTATTTTCTATGTTAAACCTATGCTAAACCTATGTTGATCCTAATTCTAACGGATAATGGGGGGTTTCAGTTTGAGAGACTGGCACGGGTTTGGTGGTGACTTAGATCAATTTAAGACGCAATAACACACAAAAGCAAATTAACAAAAGATAGAAGAGCAGTCTAGCCAAATATAAGAAAACTGTATTAGCCGTGATTAATCCAATTAGAATGTTGGTTTGTTTATTTAGTGCAATGATTACTTATCTCGAGGCGGCATATCATTCTTAAAACTTAGGCGTTACTTCTTCCTAAGACCTAGATATGAAAATTTTTGTCACAATTAAATGCATCCGCATAAAGCATCCTTATTTGCTGATTATAATCTATCTTAGGGATTAAAGCAATTATGATCTTGTTAAACCCTAGCTCATAGAGACTTTACCCACTTACTGCTTAAAGGCAATTCATACACTAGTAGTCCACTAACCAAGTCTTTACCAATTAATTAAGAACGTATTCGTTGATCCCAAGGGTCACCTGCCGGTCCAACTAAGCTCACAATTTAAAGGCGAATATAGGTTTTTATTTTTGATCCTATTGGTCTAGATGTATTAATCACTATATGGAGAGCCATCCCAGCATCTAGATTACTTGGTTTGTATCACTATATCCAGTTGAATGATAGGTCGCATACAAAAGCACGTAAACAAGTATAAATTGATAAACATAAACAAGCATTCAACGATAAATTAAGCAATTGATATAAACAAAACCAAACATTTAAATCTTCATAATAATGGCTAATACCCAAGGGTATTAGCCCTCAAACGTCATAATCAATAAAAGAGTAATAATTCAACTAAGGTAAACTAATCGAGTTAACGAATGATACCAAAAACTAAACGATTACAAGAGTATAGTAGATTACAAGGTGTTTCCTATGGAATTGATAGCTCTGCTTAACCTCTTCTGCTCTTTTTGTCTTCTAAAAATTTACTTTTAGGGTTATGGTATCATAAATATGATCAAGCACACTGAAAACCCATTTTAGGTCTTCTATTTATAGAGTCTGGAATTTGGTCGATACGGCGTATTGACTGAGGTCAATATGGCGTATCAGGGGTTTCTTGGAGTAGGGACCACATTCAAAAACTTCTAGAATATTCACCTTCTATAACTTGAATATGGCGTATAGACTTCTTCTAGATACGGCGTATTGATCATTGTTCCTTCGTGGTCTTTTGTGAAGTTCAGGCACAGATACGCCGTATCTTCCTTGATGGATAACGAGTATAGGATGTCAGATTCAGTTTCTTCATATTTCTTCGTTTAAGCTCTAGAATGCGTGCCTTTTAGCTAATCTTTACCAAGTACTCCATAATTACTATAATTCTCAAATACAAACGATTAAGTAACAATTCTTTGCAATAATTATACAAAATAGGTTAATTACATGGGATAAATGATGCTATAAAAGTGACGTTATTTGATGTCATCACTGATCATAAGAGTTTACAACACATTCTTAATCATAGTTAACTAAATATAAGTCTTGAGTTAATTAAGTTAGTTTGTGAAAATGTTTTTCTGATGAGAAAATCCTTTTTATAAATTAAAGTCCCATCTTTGAGGTCAATATCATTACCAATACTTATAAATTATTTTCAACTATCTGAGTAGTCATCTTTATTATCATTGGTAAAACAAAAAATTATTTTCAAGTTAAAACCTATTTTCCTTTCTGATTTATTAGAAACACTACTCAAATCCCTGTAGACGACCTGGTCTTACCTAAAAAAGATTATACTGCATACATGGGTTATACTTTTACCTCTGTGTCTCCCTATAATAAAATTGGTATTTTCAGTAATTATAAATTTAAAGCTTTTAAAACACATCAAAGTTTTTGGCACCGCTGCTGGGGATTTTTAAGCTATTCTGTAGTCAACTCTAGAAAATTATTTTAACTCCCCTCTTTTTCAAAAATCGTCGTATAGTTTTCTGGCAAACTGACCCAAACAAATTCTCCCTTCGATGCATACACATGCGTCCTCTGAACTTGTTGAACCATTACCTGAACCTGAACGCACTCTGAATCGAAGACTTCATCGACGAAACAGAAGAGTTCCATTCGATCAAAGAAACAACCCACTTCAACAACCGACAGTTGTCCATCCGCCAATTCTCGACATCAACTACTTCCATTACTTTCTCGTTACCCTTGAAAATCTATATCCCATGGATGATGAACCCATATGGGCTGCCGACCGTGTTGTCGCTCCGACTCCCAGTTTCATAATCACTATTCCTGAAACGGTAAACGAATTTGCCATTAAAGGTAACCACCTGACTCTTGTCAAAGGAAACCAATTTGATGGTAGAACCAAAACCGATCCTCATAAATACATTTATGAATTCCTTGGAATCTGCGATATGTTTAAATACAAAGATACCGAGAATGAAGCTGTCCGCCTAATAATGTTTTCGCTATCACTCACTGGAGAAGAAAAAACATAGCTGGACAAGCTCAACAAAGGAACCATCAAAACATGGGATGAACTTCAAACCGCTTTCATTAGCCGATTCTTCCCACCAGCTCTTTTCGACCGACTCCTGGGAGAAATCCGAGCTTTTGCTCAACATGAAAACAAATCTCTAACCGATGCTTGGCTTCGTATGAAGGAAATGCTCAGAAACTGTCATGGTCATAATCTATCCAAAGGCAATATTATCAAAATCTTTTACCATGGTCTTAGCGAAATAACCCAAGAAGTTTTGAATGACGTGGCCGGTGGTATTTTCCTCTATAAAACACCAAATCAAGCTTATTAGCTTCTCAAAGATAAAGTCTTACTCAAGCTCGACTGGGCTAAAAATCAGAAAACCAAATCCTCTCTTAGGAAAACCGTTGCTTTCACTGCTGAAGGTAGCAGTAATTCTGACACTGACAAAATGTAACAACCCGAGTTTTACGACGTGCAAGACGATCGCGGATTCGACGCCCTAATTATTGTTTTACGAGCTCGTATGATCTAACGTTGACACTTTAAAATTTTATTTGTCATGGATAATTATTTTCGTATTTTATTACGAACGGATTAAGAAATTTTTATTTGTATCGATTCGCGAGTCAAAGTTTGACCGCGCGACCGTTGAACGCTTTGGGCATCGTAGAAATTACGACGCGTCTCGTTATCATTTTTATGATCGTAATTCATATTTTTTGGATTCCATCGTCTTTGTTCCTTGACCTTGGCCAAACTCGCGTTTTAATGTAATTAACATGTTTACATTTCATGTGTCAAAGGTTACTTTTAAATTAAAAGTGTTTACAAAATAATTACAAGTAATAAAAATTTGGCAAAAAAAATATTGAGGAGCCCCTCCCCTAGCCCCATAGCTGACGGCTATATCAAGCAACACACAAACTAAACTTTTTTTTTAGTTCCCATATAACTACAATCATTACTTATGCTTCCAAGTTCACTTAACCTACTCACACACATAGTAAACACATAGTTCAAAGGTGTGTTTCTCCTCCCCTTGTTCTCCCTTGCTCGGTCGACCATACACACACACATGCAAAAACCATTTTCAAACTTTGATTCTTGAAAACCCATTCAAACACAATCTAAAAATGATATAGATCAAGCTAGAACCAAAGTGGAAGTGATTTTTGTCCCCCTCCTCTTCTTTTGCGTTCGGACAAGCAACCAACACAAACACCCTTGGTGTTTTGATTTTTCTAACAATCAACTATTGTTTAGAAGATAACAAAATGTTCATCCATGGTGAAAAATGATACATGCGTAATGGCTTATGCATGTTTGGGTTTTAACTAGATTCTTTGGATTTTGTTGAAGAAAAAGGGATTAATACAAGATTAGGAGTATAAGGTTTAGTGGAAGGAGTAAATAAAAGATTGGTAAAAGTTTTGATTTGAAAAACTCAAGGTTTTGGGTCCGGTTTGGGGTTTGAACGTCGGCTAAGGAACAAAGGAACGAGGCAAAAGTTATTTGAGTCCGATCTTGCTTTATATAGCATTGTCAGTATTTTATTTACTAGTAATATGTTTGTTTTCGCGATTTGATTTGTTTTCGATTATTGCATGTGATGAAATCCGAGCGATCTTGCGTCAATTAGATTAGATTAAGATATTGGGTGATTGAACGATGTGGATATCGTGTATGGGCTATTTTAGATATGTCATGAATAGATTTTTGGTCGAAAATGGATTTTAGCGCGTTTTATAATATGTAAATTCGAGCAGAAAACGGGACACGGATTTCGAGGTCTGAGATTTTGTAAAAACTGAATTTAGTTTACAAAATAAAATGGAGTTTATTTTTACGCTCGTTTTGATATAAAATGGAGCTCGTAACTCCTTAAAACGAAGAATCCAGAGCAAAATCGAGATATACATTTTATCTAGAAAAATAAAGTCACTAGTATAAATAATAAAAGCTGGCAGAATTTCGAACGTCCGATTTGAGCACTTTCGAGTCCGTTTTAGCCGTCCGGCGAAACACGAAAGTTGTTCGGAATAACGTTTCGCTTTTGCCGTGTAAATCTTAAGACTTAACCATTTCAAACTGTTGGAATAACGTCCGATTTATGTATGTATGTAAGTTCTGTATAATCCAGAAACTTGTATATGGGCTGGGTTTATTAGAAACGGTTATAAATCGTTTTAGTTAGGTTGCAACGTTTAATTTATGTGTCGATTACTTTATCTGAAACGGTATCCTCCCCTTTTATTGGTACCGCTTCAGTAAGTATATATAGGTTTGAGTCTGTAATCATTAAAAACACAATTAATCAATATATTCAGTTTTTACATTTATTCTTTTGTTCAATTCATGTTCCAAGTATACCTGTGAAGTCTGTAAAACCAATATTTGGCATCAGAGCAAGATCGATTTCGGGAATCTACCGCAAGAACGCAAGTAAGGAAGAAAGTAGCGGCAAAGTAAGAAAGAAAGAAGGAACGTTTTTTTTCTTTAATAATCTCACCAACTGACTCAATTTGGTATTCCCTGAGTTTTTTTTCTCTGTATTTTTTTCTTTTATTTAATCTAATTAGGTTTTAATAGAAAAAGAAAATAAAGGGAAATAAGTTGAAAAAAAGGAATAGTCTGGGATTTGAAAAAAGTCTATGATTTGGAAAAACTTTTTCAATTTATTTCACTTACTGATTAGAATACAACATAGTAAGTAAGAAAAAGAAAAAAAACCTAGTATTTAAACAAATACTCACCGTGGCAAGGTAAGCAATTAAGAAAAATACTATTGTTTTTTTATAAAAAAAAGTAAGAGAAACCGTAGTGTTTCACCCCGTAAGAGAAACCGTAGTGTTTCACCCCGTAAGAGAAACCTCATTGTTTCAACCAGTAAGAGAAACCTCGGTGTTTCAAAATAAGTAAGAAAGTACGCAAGTAAGAAAATAAGCAAGAAACAACGTAAGTAAGAAAGCAACAAAGCATGAAGACAGGAGAAACATCTACACCAACTCATGAACAAAATATAGCACTTCAATGCCCGAAACTGAATGAATCAAACTACACCACATGGGCAATTATGATGGAAACAATCTTGAAGGCTTATGGCCTTTGGGAAACACTTGAAGCTACAGAAAAAGTAGATGAAAGAAAGATACATACAACAAAAGCAATGATCCTCACAACATTGCCGGAAGATATTCTAATGCAAGTTGCACAGTACGAGACTGCAAAGGAAGTATGGGAATCAATTAAAGTACGATATATAGGAGAGGAACGAGTTCAGAAAGCACGGCTACAAACTTTAAGGAGCGAATTGGAGACTTTGAAAATGAAAAACAACGAAACCGTAAGCGACTTTGCCGGAAAATTGGGAAGCATAAGAGGCAAATTTAAAAGTCTTGGTTCAACTCTTAAAGACAAAACACTCGTCAGAAAGTTACTGAACTCCGTTCCAAAGAAGTTTCTACCGATCGTAGCATCTATCGAGCAATATTCTGAGATTGATGAAATGTCATTTGAAGAAGCAATGGGAAGAATAATAACTTTTGAAGAACGCATCAAAAGTCAAGATGAACCGGAAGAAAATTATCAAAACAAACTTCTAATGGCAAGATCAAGTAATCAAAATCATGGTAATGGTCGAGGAAGAAACTTTAGTAAAGAAGAAAAAGGACGTGGAACAAGTTTTCAACAAAGTACAAGAGAACAAAACAAGAATAAAATGAGATGCTATGAATGTGGTGACTTAGGTCATTTTGCACGCGAATGCACCAAATGGAAGAAGAAAAACAAGCAAGAAGAGTCTCATCTCATTTACGAAACTGACAATGAACCCACATTGCTGTGAAGTCAAGTGAAGAAGACTCGATTATAACATTAGGGGGGAGATTGTTGGACCTATAATGTTATAAACATAAGATAGGGTACCAAATATGTAATTGTAGTTAGTTAGGCAGTTATAGGCAGTTATAGGCAGTTATAGACAGTTATTTTGGCAGTTAAAAATGAAAGGATACAACTGTTGGATTAAACAAACCATCACAACCTTTCATTTTGTACCTGTTCGTTTGGTATAAATAAAAGCTATGTAAACCTTATCACATTGGACAAATCATTAATAAAACAACATTTATTTCATTTCTGGTATTTCATAACAGAGTTTAGATCATAGATCCTAATATTGGGACCAATATTCTATACCAAAATGCATGATTGAATGTTTACAAGTTAAATTCTAAAGCCAAAAGGAAGGTGTCTAGTTGCTTACATCCTAGACCATTATCCCTTAAAGTCTTTTTTGATTATAGGTAATGCTAGTCTTCCCTATCCCAAGTCTTCTTAAAGACATTTGTGATTATACATAGAAAATAGTTATTACTAGTCAAGGAATTAGTTGTTCGCCCCAACCGTATGGATCTATGGTTTTAAACTTAGTCACGATATACCAAAAATATGAAATAAACTTAGTTTCTATTAATCTGTCATCAAGTATGATTGTTTACATATCTTGTTTTATTTAAACAAAACGAAGAGGTACGAATGAAAGGGTGTGATGGTTCGAATGAACCAACAGGCGTGTCCTTTCCTTTGTAACAGCCAAATAATTGTTTTTAACTAACTTATAACTACTTTCATAACTGCTTTTATCTTCCAGCAGATTGGGATTAACCCAACATTCTCCTCCTTAATCACAATTGCTTTGTCGTAGATCTTTAAGTCCAATAAGTTGTCTCATTGTTAGAAACTTGATTTTCGGTAGTGCTTTTGTGAGTATGTCACCCTTTTGATATTCTCCACTTACGAATTCAACTTGTATGTGTTCTCTTTCAACGCATTCTCTTATGAAGTGGTATTTTGTATCAATGTGTTTACTTCTTCCATGAAATACGGGGTTCTTCATCAGTGCTATAACAGATTTGTTATCAACCATTATTGTAACCTTTTCTTCCTTTGAGTGTGTAAGCTTGCTTAGTAGTCTCTTTAACCATAATGCTTGTGTTGCTGCTGCTGTTGCTGCGATGAATTCAGATTCACATGATGATAGTGCTACGGTGGCTTGTTTTTGTGTACTCCAGCTGATTGATGATTCACCATAGTAAAATATTATTCCAGTAGTTCCTTTTCCTTCTTGAGTATTGACTTCGTAACTACTGTCGCTAAATCCATGTATCTTGTCTCCTCCATTATGCTTGTAGGTGATTCCATAATCCTTTGTTCCTTTTACATAGCGTATTACTTGCCTTATAGCCTTCATATGTTGCTCTCTTGGTTCTTGCATGAAAAAGTAATCTAACAGAATAACTTAAGTCGGGTCTTGTGTGAAGCAGGTATCTTAAGCATCCAATTAAACTTCGATATTCAGTTTTTAGGCATTCCCGGGATCACAAAAACTTTTCTACGCTTAAACAAATACCCACGTTTATACCCAATACACAAAATAATCAATATAACATCACTTGGGAGCCTATGTGGCCGAATTCCTAAGGATAGGAGCAAGGAAATATCTATCTTGATGACTAGAGCCCTAAATATCTAAGTAACAAAGATCTAGGGAACCAAGCCTTACACCACCACATGCTCTTGGCTACTTGCTCTATGAAGCTTCCTTGAGACCTTCCTTGAGTCATTGGCTTATTATAAAAGGCCTTAGCTAGTGAATAAACTCACACATCTCTTTTCCAAAGTGAAATCAAGAACAAAACCCCTCATTCCTCTCATACTAGCTCAGGTCAAAATAAACTTTTACATAAATCCAATACAAATTCTTTTTATAGAATCCATACAACCTCTTTACACTTTCAATCCTAAGGCACACTAAAGTGTTTCCAAGCATTGAATCACCATTTGCAAGTAATAATCAAGAAAAGGAAGGCTAGGGCTTTTACTTGGAAAGCTAGGGTTTATAAGCTTGTAAGCTTTAGTTTTGAATCTAAACACGGGTTTAGCACTTATTTCTCATCTCATACATCATCCCTAAGGTCTTCCTAATTCCTTTATACTTTTTATTATCATTATTTTATGTGTTATATGTTATATATGGCTAAATCACCACTAAGGACTTTTTAATACATAAAACAAGGTTTTTATAAAGTTATACATATAAATACTTAGGGGCTGTTTTAAATCCGAAATTCATACAGTGGGTTTATTTTTTTTTTTTTGACAACATCATATAAAAATAATAGGCCTATGACGATTCCAAATGTAAGAAACTTGTTCCAAACCTATTTATAACGAAAAAGGTTAGGTGAAAACGAGGTATATATTCGATGGTATAAAATCAGCATTTGTTAAGATTAGTGGTTTCTTGTCCGGGTTTTAAGATGGTATTTGCGGTTTTCTGGGCACTTTCGCAGTCCGTTTCGGCCTTCGGCCGAACATGAAAGTCTTCGAAGGTCGTTTTTACTTCCTCGCGAGGTTCTTTAAGGTCTAAAAGCGAGTGATAAGGGTCGTAAGGCGGGGGCAAAATATTTGTTTTTTGGTTATTAATACGGCATCAGATCTGATGCGGAGTGCTTTTTCGCCCATTTCGGTCAGAGTGCGCAGGTCTCGGACAGAAATGAAAAGTTGTTTCAAAAGATCGTTTCGCATAAATTCTCTTTCGAACCCGAGCATGAAAATATGTTTTAGTGGGTCATTATAGTCGGGTCAGACTTAGAAAATAATTATCACTACCAGTAGGATACTAAAATACCAGTATGAAAATTACTACACTACTAGGAGGAACTACTACTACTAACTGTAGGATAATTCAACAACTACCCAGTAGGAACTATTACACAACCAGGAGGAACTACTACTCTCCCAGAGGAAGGACTAACTATTTTACTATTATCCAGATATTTATAAATGTTTTACAATTATAAATATGTTTTTACTAAAGCGATTAGTCGGTGATTATGTTATATAGAATATTACGTGGTTATCAAAGTGCTATAATACTAAGGAGTTTCATAATGAGGCCTCTTCGGATGACGTATCGACGAGTTGTTGGTTTACGGATTTAAAGTGTCCTAACTCCTCGTTACGTATGTCATGACACTCTTTAATTATGATTAAGCCGAACGATAGTTCGATATAACAACTATAAGATTATATTCAATGTTATTAATTTAAAGTACTTGGTGACTTATACGACCCTTATTATTTAGGTTGCTTTCGGAATTTTGTGATACATTTTCTTGCATTTACTGATTATTTCATCACTTTCACTCCTAAGTGAGTTTCATAGCCCTCATTTCTATCTCCTAGTTTTATAAAACTCTACGGGGTGGAATTACATGCTTGTTTTACTACGGACACAAGTGTTTTGTTTTAAACTGTATGCTATCCAGATTATTACCTGCATATTATTGCATAGTTACACTAGTCCCATCTATGTCTCCTTCCATTATCATGAACCGTCAATTACCACTATTGTGAGCGCTAGTGTTGTGGATAGATCTATCGGGACTAACAATCCCCACCTTGAATTTCTGGTCACAAGTTGACCATGGTGCATTTAACATTGAGAATAACTTGTAGGTTGTTTTGGCAGACACCCTACCCACTTGGGGCAAAAACAGTTAAGGCTTCGGGGTCATGAGCTTAGTGCAATAATACATGTTTTTGGACTTCGGAATATGTACTTAGTCCTCCATTACTTAAATCTTGTGGTCCACACTTTTACTTATAAACCTATGAATTCACTCAACCTTTGTGTTGACCTTTAGCATGTTTAATTTCAGGTCCTCAGATATAAGCTTGGATGGGAGCCGTGATGGATATCGATGAAAACGGATTTTGTGTTTTAATTAAATTCGATGCAACTTTATCTATAAAAACTTATGTCGTCTTTTGGGATTTATTAAGCTTTTGTTTAAAGAATCTTTATGTAGTAAAGTCTTTTTTTTCAAAAAACTTATGGGACCTAATGTATAAACTCTGATTTTGCTATAATGCATCGAATGTTCTTGTTTAAAACGCCATTTTTAGGTCGTTTCCTATATCTTGATTGTTGTACTTTGACGTAGCACCCCAATGTTACCATTCCGCTGCATATCAGATTTTGGGGGTGTTACACTTTGGAGGTAATACCAAATGAGGGAAAATTACTAGGAAAGGTAATATAAGAACTGGTAAATTGGATATTGAAGATTGAGTATTTTGTAAATTTTTTTAATAAAGGTGCTAAAAGTTTAATTCTCTTTAGTGTCTCACAAATGTAGGTCCAAAGTCTTGGATTGATTAGCCTTTTATAAGGTCAATAGCTTCTTGAATAATACCAATCAACTATGGAGAGACAAATGACTATGGATACTATGTGTTAATGTGGATTCTTAACATAAGTACTAAGAAGAACAATTGTAAACTAACTTCGTATATTGCTATTGATTTCTATTAGAATACTATTTTCAATCTCTTACTAAACATTGTGCCATAGGGTTCCTTTTATACACCAAGGAAACCCTAATGGGCTTTACAAATGTGTGACAGGATTAATGAATTATCCTTTCCTAACGATATCTCCTTAAGATATCTCTACGATAAAACTATTACTATTTATTACTAAACAGAACTTAAATAAAAACAGAATTAACTAAATATGGTCCAGTACTAAATATAGTACTGCCTACTTCTACCAGTACTAACTTTATTGTACTGCCAGACTTTAACTTAGTACTGCCATAGTATTAAACTTAGTAAGCCAGAACTAATATTAACTACCGTATTAAGTCTTTTACAATCTATTTCCTAACATAAAATGTGTGACAAGAAGAATAGTGTTCTTTTTACTGATACCGAATGGATTGTTCTGTCTCCAGACTTTAAGTTAAGTGATGAAAGTCATGTTTTGCTTAAAGATCCTAGAAAGGATAATATGTACAATATTGATTTAAAGAATATTGTTCCTAAATGAGGTCTAACTTGTCTCTTTGCAAAAGCCACATCAAAAGAATCTAATCTTTGGCATAGGAGGCTTGGTCATATAAATTTTAAAACGATGAATAAATTGGTTAAGGGAAATCTTGCAAGAGGTTTACCTTCAAAACTTTTTGAAATTAATCAAACTTGTGTTGCTTGTCAGAAAGGAAAGCAACACAGAGCTTCTTGTAAGACTAAAACAGTCAACTTAATCAGCCAACCATTACAAATGTTACACATGGATTTGTTTGGTCTAACATTTGTAAAGAGTTTAATGAAAAAGATGTACTGCCTAGTTGTCACAGATGATTTTAGTAGGTTTAGTTGGGTTTTCTTTTTAGCCACTAAGGATGAAACTTGTGAAATCCTTAAAACATTTATATCAGGCATAGAAAACCTAATAGACCTTAAGGTAAAAGTGATTAGATGTGTCACATGGAGTGAATTCAAGAATATGGTTATGAATTAAATCTTGTGGAAATGAAGGTATTAAGAGGGAATTTAGTGGTTGCTAGGACTCCACACAAATGAATTAGCTGAACAGAAAAATAGGACTAATAGAGGCTGCTTGGACTATGCTAGTGTTCAAAAGTACCAACAAACTTTCTAAGGCTGAAGTATTTTAATACTGCTTGTTATGTCCAAAATAGGGTGTTAGTTATCAAGCCTTACAACAAGACCCCTTATGAACTTTTTCTAGGTAGAAAAAACTTGCATGAAAGCTTCATGAGACATTTGATTATCCTGTTTGTTACAATCTTAATACATTTGATCAACAGGTACGTTTAATGGAAATGCTTTGTTGAAGGATTATATGTAGGATACTTTACCAATAGCAAAGCATTTAGAGTATTCACAGTAGAACTAGGATAGTAGAAGAGAACCTACATGTTAAATTTAGTGAGAATACACCTAACATTGCAGGAAGTGGATGAGTAATTTCATTAACTCCGCTAACCAACCCCTCCCTAATTTGGTTTTGCAATAAATCACTACCAAATCTATAAAACTATAAGCCAGTTATTGAGGGAATCTATCTAATGGTAGATGAGGTACAAAAGATTACATTAACTGTAACCATTTATGGACTCAATATCCACATTCTCTTCTAGTTCAAAGGATTCTTCTGATGCTGGATTCAAACCATCAGGGGATCATTTTATATATTCTTTTTTATTTTTTTTTAATTATTTTTAGTTTGTGTTTTTTTTTTTTTTGGTTAATATTTTTATTAATGTCATATTTAATGTTTTGCATTTTTTTGTTCTTCTTATGATTCATGCATTGTGTATTTGTTAATTTTATATAATGTGTTATTTCTTTTAAGTGAATTTTTTTTGATTGGTTATTTTTGTTTTTGTTTTTTTTTTCATTTCATTTTGTTTTTTGATTTTGTCATTTATTCTGTATTGTGTATTTGTTTGTGTTTTAAATTGTTGTGAATTTGAGGTTACTGGTTGATCATGAGGTAGTTTTGATTTTATGAAATATGATTTGTGTTTCATTTTGATTGTTTTGTATTTTGGGTTGATATGATTTTTTTTTTTTGAGCGGCTTTCTAATGGTTTTAGATGAGTTAAATAATATGTTGAGGTTTGTTTTATATTTTTATTTGTATTGAATTGGTTTGATTGTATTTTGAGGGAAAAAGAGGAGCTGTAAGGTCTAGGGGGAATGAAGTTAATAAGTTCAAGACAAGAAATGTAAAAGTAATGATCAAGGAAGGCAGACACACTAATTGTTAGTGCTGCTAGTCCAATTGAAGTTAATGTTGTGGGTGCAAAAATATAAGCCTTACTCTTTTTTGATGATCCATATGCCTAATTTGGAAGATAGTTGTTATTTAGATGACGATGAAGATGTTGGTGCAGAGGCTGACATGAATAATTTAAATATATTTATACTTGTCAGTTCTATTCTACCTACTAAAATACATAAAGATCATCCTGTTAAACAAATCATTAAAGACTTACATTTATCACCTCAAACCAGAAGAATGAAAAAGAGTGTGACTGGCCATGGTATGTTTAGTTCAGTGCAACAAAGGATTAACCACAAAGATTTTCAGAATTGTCTGTTTGCTTGTTTTCTATCACAGGTATAACCCAAGAAGGTAATCCAAGCATTGACAAATCCAAGTTGGATTCAAGCAATGCAGGATGAGCTTCTACAGTTCAAATTACAACAAGTTTGGACATTGGTGGATTTACCATATGGCAAGAGGGCCATTGGAACAAAATGGTTACAACATACTCTACGTGGGGGGTAAAAGTCAAAAAAAACCTACTCGTAATCTACTGAAATAAGGAAGATAAGAAGGTATTATGGTGAGAAATCAAGGCAAGGTTGGTGAATGGATACACTCAAGAAGAGGGAATAGATTATGATGAGGTTTTTGCTCCAGTTGCTAGGATTGAGGCAATTAGGCTGTTTATAGCCTATGCCTCATTCAAAGACTTTGTTATGTACAAGATGGATGCGAAGAGTGCGTTTCTGTATGGCAAAATTGAAGAGGAGGTTTATGGTTGTCAACCTCCAGGGTTTGAAGATCCAAAGTTCCCTGACAGAGTTTATAAGGTAGAAAAGACCGTTTTATGCACCCATTTACATCAAGCTCCTAGAAGCTTTTGTATGGAGACTTTATTCCTTATTTTTGGACAATAGATTTTTGAAGAGTTTATTACCGTCAGATAGATAAGAACTTTGTTCATTAAAATGTTCAAAGGTGATATTCTACTAGTTCAAGTATATGTTAATGATATCATTTTTGGGTCTACAAGGAAGGAAATGTGTACTGAGTTTGAGAAGATGATGCATAAAAAGTTCCAGATGAGTTCTGCAGGAGAGCTCACATTCTTCTTAGGACTTCAAGTGACACAGAAAGTTAATGGGATTTTATCAGTCAAGGAACAAGTATGTGGATGTGAATTCTTAAGACGTTGGTTTTTGTGAATGTACCTTGATCGTCGAGGATTAGAATAAGGCACTAAGCGACCTCTGACTTAAGGTTAGGTGTAGTGATCCTTACTCCTTGATGTAACGACCCGAAGTGCGTAATAAAGGGCGAAAAGATTGGAGACTCTAGCAACATGGTGACATCCGTCTCCATCCTGGAGAAATAATCAAAGTAGCTGACGCCTTAAGTCGAACGGTATTGAATTAGGAATGTGTGTGATTGTCTCGACTTGAGTAGTTGATTCGTCTAAGGTTTAGTGCGATGTGTTAGGGCCGGACCGACTATGCTAGTCATGATATGGAGACGTCTGAGTGTGGTTTTCGTCATTCGAGTAATAAGTCCATGATGCTTAATTATTCTCTCGATCGCTTTCGATTTGTCTTTCGATGTTATATGATTTTCTTGCGAGATTTCTGCCGTCAAAATTCTATGAAATGTGTTTTTGTGCGTCTCATTAATTGCTAAGTGTGGGCGTTTATGTCGCTACTTCTATGTGATTGTCTGACATGGTTTGGATCGGATGGGTATGCCTACCCAAGGTTTACAGATTGAGACGGCTTGACTATTTAGCAAGCATGGTATTATGTGAATTAGATCGGCAGGGTACGCTTACCCACGTGTCGCCTATAAAGTGCCTAAGTAAAGCTAGGTTGAATTGTAATATCATTGTAAAATGACAAACGTGTGATGGTGTAATTAAGTGATTGCGTGATTATGCGTATATAACGCGATAGTGCGTTCGATGGACCGGGTTATCTTCGCAACCGGTGGTGCATTTTATAATGAGACCGGGAGGGCGACGTGCTTTTGTTTTCTTGGCATGATCTCCAATTAAGTTTGGGTTGATCTTTCACTTTAGAGTTATTCCCTAAAGGATCAGCGTAAATTTGTTTGTATCGGATATGTCTCCACGGTGTATTTTGCCTCCTTGATGAGAAGGGTTGTGAATGTGTTTTGATTTCGTTGGCAGAATTACCCTTTGTTTTGTTGGCTTTCCGACTGGGATGGTCGAAGCACGTATCATATAGCGTAATTGTTGCATGCGAACGTATGAAATTACAACGCGACTCATTATCATTTTTATGATCGTAATTCATATTTTTCAGAGTTCGTCTTCTTTGTTCCTTGACCTTCGCCAAACTCGCGTTTTAATGTAATTAACATGTTTACATTTCACATGTCAAAGGTTACTTTTAAATTAAAAGTGTTTACAAAATAATTACAAGTAATAAAAATTTGGCAAAAAAAATATTGAGGAGCCCCTCCCCTAGCCCCATAGCCGACGGCTATTGCAAGCAACACACAAACCAAACTTCTTTTTTTGAGTTCTCATATAACTACAATCATTACTTATGCTTCCAAGTTCACTTAACTTACTCACACACATAGTAAACACATAGTTCAAAGGTGTGTTTCTCCTCCCCTTGTTCTCCTTTGCTCGACCGACCATACACACACATATATAAAAACCATTTTCAAACTTTAATTCTTGAAAACCCATTCAAACACAATCTAAAAATGATATAGATCAAGCTAGAACTAAAGTGGAAGTGATTTTTGTCCCCCTCCTCTTCTTTTGGGTTCGGACGAGCAACCAACACAAACACCCTTGGTGTTTTGATTTTTCCAACAATCAACTATTGTTTAGAAGATAAAAAAATGATCATCTATGGTGAAAAATGATACATTCATAAGGGTTTATTCATGTTTGGGTTTTAACTAGATTCTTTGGATTTTGTTGAAGAAAAAGGGATTAACGCAAGATTAGGAGTATAAGGTTTAGTAGAAGGAGTAAATAAAAGATTGGTAAAAGTTTTGATTTGAAAAACTCAAGGTTTTGGGTCCGGTTTGGGGTCCGAACGTCGGCTAAGGAACGAAGGAACAAACGAAAGTTATTTGAGTCCGATCTTGCTTTATATAGTATTGTAAGTATTCTATTTACTAGTAATATGTTTGTTTTCGCGATTTGATTTGTTTTCGATTATTGCATGTGATGAAATCCAAGCGATCTTGCGTGTATTAGATTAGATTAAGATATTGGGTCATTGAACGATGTGGATATCATGTATGGGCTATTTAAGATATGTCGTGAATGGATTTTGGATCGAAAATGGATTTTAGCACGCTTTGTAATATGTAAATTTGAGCAGAAATCAAGACACGGATTTTGAGGTCCGATATTTTGTAAAAACTGAATTTTGTTTTAAAAGTAAAATGGAGTTTATTTTTACACTCGTTTTGATATAAAATGGAGCTCGTAACTCCTTAAAACGAAGAATCCAAAGCAAAATCGAGATATACACTTTAACTGGAAAAATAAATTCACTAGTATAAATAATAAAGGATGGCAGAATTTAGAACGTCCGATTTGAGTACTTTCAAGTCCGTTTTAGCCGTCCGGCGAAGCACGAAAGTTGTCCGGAATAACGTTTCTCTTTTACCGTGTAAATCTTAAGACTTAACGATTTCAAACGAAGAAACTAGTCTAGCCGCGGTGTAGAAAAATAAATAAATACACACACACACACACACACACATATATATATATGTGTGTGTGTGTGTGTGTGTATATATATATATATATATATATATATATATATATATATATATATATATATATATAATATATAATATCTATATATTAAATGTGTGTGTGTGTGTGTGTGTATATATATATATGTATGTATATATATATATATGTATATATATATGTATATATATATTGTATATATATATATGTATAAATATATATATATGTATGTATATATACGGAAAGTCAAACGTAAAGTCAATGGAGATTTTGACCAACGCTAATATGTCGTAAGAGTTAATTTGGTTAGTAAAATAATATAAAGTGATATATCGAGACCATTAGTCGGTTCTAAAAACGGAAGTCCAAAAAAATAGTAACTTTTATAAATATACGGGATGTAAGTCCGATATGAAAAATCAATTACCAAATTGGGTGTCGAAAGTTCGACAAGATAAATAAATTTTTATAAATATAAGTAGATGGGGAAACTTACCAAAGGTGATAACTTTCCTAAAATAGTAACCTTCTAAATATAGAAAGTTTCCGAAAATAGAAATTTTTCGATAAAGTGACGTAACGTATAAATAAAAGAATGATCGTAACTCAATTATGTAGGGTTTTAGGAGCTAGGACGCGCAAGTGGATTTCTCATCACATGTATGTATATATATGCAGTGTATACGATTTTGTCGTTGCGACGTATGCGTTGTTTGATCGTACTTTCGTAGATTATAATTTAGCGACATAATTTATAGGTCGCAATCGAGTTCGTTGTCAAGTGGTTTGTGATTAATTCGGTTTTCAGCTGTCTTCTCTGATCAAGGTGAGTTCATAGTCTCGCTTTTAAATGTTTTGAATGTTTTGATAAACCCGCGAGGGGGATACATGCTTGTTTTGAAATTATTAGCACAAGTGATTTTTATGGTAAGCTGGAACCGTTTTGATATTATCTGCATGAGTCGCTATTTCTAAAGCCCTAATATCGTGAACCATTAGCTTACGCCTTCGGGGTAAGACGCTTGTACATTAAATAGATCTATTGGGTTTGACAACCCCGTCCGGGGTATGGATCCATTGGTGAACACCCTGTCAAACGGACGTTTTGTATGGAGACGAGTAGGTATGAGGCAATAATACCTTGTTTTGAGGCATGGTTTTAGACATATGAAAAGATATATGTATTGTCAAGGTGTCGGTGTCACGAGCTCAATGCAATAATGGATTGAAAAGTTTTCCTTTATGCTTACAAGTTTTGATATTATACTTGTGTTCTGCTTTTGGTTATAAACTCTATGAATTCACTCAACTTTTGTTGACGTTTTTAGCATGCTTATCCCAGGTGTTTATGCTCGTGCTTGCTTGGATGGGATGATGCGCGGATGTCAAAGGATTTGGACTTGGTGAATAATACACATTCGATAAAAACCATTTTTGAGAAACCGAGTCGTGTTTTGACTTATTTAGAATTATCTTTCTAAAACTGTTTGGGGACCTGTGCAACTCTGATCTTTTAATAACAGTCGAATGTGATACTTTATTTTATAAATGTCTCATTTGTGGTCGTTTTCTGTAACTCGTGTGTATGAACTATGAAGTAGCATCCCAAAGTGGTATTCCGCTGCGTTGTGATTTTGGGGGTGTTACACAAAATTGTAGCCCGAATAGATGCCATGACCATAAAAATAGATGCTCAGTACAAAGAACTTCAATCTCGTGCAAAAAAACCAACACCCGATCTTGACGAAGATGACATGCCTATGTCTCGTGAAGAAGAGACGAAATTCATGCAAACTTTTTGTAAGACTCGTTTTTACAATGATTACCGCGACCAAGACTCGAATCGCGATAATTGGCGTTCAAGCAAACAGAATAATTACAATCGAGACAACTACCGATCTAACACCGATGATAAATCATATGATCTTCAAAAACAATTTAATGATTTCATGAAATCTCAGCAATCAACCAATGCTTTTGTTAAAGATACATTCATGGATCTCAAAACTCAACTCGAAACAGTGGCCAAAAATCATCAAGCTTCAATCCAAAACCTTAAAACTAAGTTCGACAGACTCGCTGACAAGCAATCTGGTCGACCTTCTAGATCTCTTCCGAGAAACACTCAACCAAACCCAAAAGGAAGCAAATCCTATCAACCACCACACTCTCGTAATGAGCATGTGAATGTTGTATTCACAAGAAGTGGTAAATCCTATGACCCACCAGTTAACCCAAATGATCAGCAAAACAATTTTGAAACCCCTATCAACTTCAAAAGTGATGATGAAGACAAAGAACCTACACCTCAACCTAAACTGAAAAATCCAAAACCAATCAAAGAAACTCCGTTACCCAAACTATACAAACCAAAAATCCCATATCCTCAACGCTTAAGGAAAGAAAAATGGAAGCCCAATATGGAAAATTCCTCGACATGATCCAAGCCGTCCGAATCAACGTGCCTCTTGTCGACGTCTTATCCGAAATGCCTAACTTGAGCGATGAAAGTTCAGCAATGATCCAAAATAAAGTTCCACCCAAACTCGAAGACCCCAAAAGTTTCTTTATTCTATGTAATTTCAACAAAACTTTCTCCTGTAATGCTTTAGCCGACCTTGGTGCCAGCATTAACCTCATGACATATTCCCTATATGCAAAACTATCTCTCAAAAGTCTTAAACCTTCCAAAATGAGCGTAAGATTAGCTGACAGATCATTCCAATACCCTTTTGGAATAGCTAAAAATATGCTCGTTGAAGTTGGTAAATTCACCTTTCCTGCTGATTTCATTATTCTCGAAATGGAAGAAGATAGCAAAGTTCCTCTCATCTTGGGACGACCCTTCCTTCACACTGCTGATGCAGTTATTCGAGTTAAACAGAAACAACTCAATCTTGGAGTTAGGACTGAACGAATGATCTTTAATATCGATTCTGCGATGAAACACTCTTATTCGAACGATGACACACGTTTTAGCATCGATGTTATCGATGAAATCTTAGAAGAAGATTTCGATGCTCTTCTTGATGAAGGAAGCAAAATCCTCCATTCCATCGAAGGAACCATTCTCGAAGAAGAAATCTTTTCTGAATTCGATAAATTCATAGCACTGACTGCCGATGAAAACTATGATTCTGAATTCGATATCGAAGAACCACCATTCGAGAAAATCACTATCAACACAGATTATAAAATCAAGACATCTCTCGAAGAACCTCCTACGAATCTTGAACTCAAACCTCTTCCTGATAACCTGGAATATGTATTTCTGGAAGAACCCTCTTTTCTTCCTGTAATCATATCATCCTAGCTTTCTGCTCAAAAGAAAAGCAAACTCGTATCTATCCTAAAAAGACATAAAGAAGCATTCGCCTGGAAAATAACAGACATTCCTGGTATCTGCCTATCTTTCTGTAAACACAAAATACAACTTCTGGATGACAAGAAACCAGTTGTCCAAAAACAAAGAAGGTTAAATCCAAACATGCAAGAAGTTGTTAAGAAAGAAATCGTAAAACTCTTGGATACCGGTATAATTTATCCAATTGCCGATAGTCCTTGGGTTAGTCCTATTCACTGTGTACCAAAGAAAGGCGGTATTACAGTAGTCATGAACGAAAATGATGAACTTGTTTCAACAAGAACAGTAACGGGTTAGCTAGTATGCATCGATTATCGTAAACTCAACGAAGCAACCGCAAAAGATCATTTCCCTTTGCCATTTATGGATCAAATGTTAGAAAGACTCACAGGAAATAAATACTTTTGTTTCCTGGATGGTTTTTCTAGATATTTTCAAATTCCTATCGATCCTACGGATCAAAAGAAAACAACGTTCACATGTCCTTTTGGTACATACGCTTATAGGCGAATGCCTTTCGGGCTATGTAATGCTCCAGCCACATTCCAAAGGTGCATGTTGGCAATCTTTCACGATATGATTGAAGAATCAGTCAAAGTATTCATGGACGATTTCTCCGTCTTTGGAAACTCTTTCGACAAATGCCTAAACAAACTTGATAAAATGGTCCGCCGTTGCAAAGATACTCATCTTGTCCTTAATTAGGAAAAATGTCACTTCATGGTCAAAGAAGGAATTGTGCTTGGACACAAGGTATCTGGCGCAGGACTTGAAGTCGACAAAGAAAAGATCGACGTAATCTCAAAACTTCCACCCTTACCAATATCAAAGGTTTTAGAATCTTTCTTGGACATGCCGGTTTTACCGATGATTCATAAAAGATGTCTCAAAATTTGCCCGACCTCTTACTAAACTGCTTGAAAAAGATACTCCATTTGAATTCAATGATGAATGTCAAAAAGCATTCGAATTATTAAAGGAGAAACTCACATGTGCTCCTGTGATCGTAAGCCCAAACTGGAACTTTCGTTTGAACTTATGTGTGATGCAAGTGATTTCGCAGTCCGAGCTGTCTTAGGTCAAAAAGATGGTAAAAACTTTCACCCAATCTATTTCGCAAGCAAAACTCTCAATCCAGATCAACAAAAATACACCGTAACTGAAAAAGAACTTATGGCTGTAGTTTTTGCATTTGACAAATTTAGATCCTATCTTATACTATCAAAAACTATTGTTCACACTGATCACTCAACTTTTAAACATCTGTTTAAAAAGTAAGACGCAAAACCCCGTCTTATTCGTTGGATCCCGCTCTTACAAGAATTCGATATAAAATCAAGATAGAAAAGGTACAGAAAATGTTACAGCTGACCACTTGTCTCGAATTAAAAATGAAGAAACAAGTGATGATAGTAAAGTCGATGATAACTTTCCTAGAGAAACCCTTATGGAAATCAACACCAGAAATAAACCATGGTTCACAGACTTTGCAAACTACTTGGTAGGTGATATTATACCGAAAGGAATGACGTACCAACAAAAGAATAAATTCTTCTCTGACCTAAAACACTACTTTTGGGAGGAACCCTATCTCTTTAAAGTATGTTATGACTATATGATCAGACGCTGTGTATCCGGACCAGAAACCCAAACCATTTTAGATCAATGTCACCACGGACCAACCGATGGACATTATGAAACCAAATGTAACCGCTAAAAAGGTCCTAGATTCAGGATTTTACTGGCCAACAATCATTAAAGAAGCTCATACTCTAGTTTTCCTTTGCGAAGCATGCTGATAAGTGCTTAATTACACATATCTTTTACCTCTAAAAACGAGCTTAAATGACCAAAAACAGACAAAAACTGC
>BQNB010100654.1:0-14734 GCA_026074375.1 Tanacetum coccineum
TGCAACTATGGAGAAAGAGGTAAATAAAAAAAATAGAAAAGAAAAAGAAAAGGTTAATGAGCAGATGGATGGTTTAAAGTTTAAGAGTTGAGTTATTTTACAAACTACTTTTCTCCCACAAACTGAACCCTCAGCCGTTGATCACACACGACAAGATCAAATGATAAAAAACACGGAGGGGCCATTCTTGCACAATTTTGAAACATCACACAGGGACTAAAAACGTAAATATTGAAAAATAACCACCTACCTTCCGATATCCCATCATAACTCAAAATACTTTCTCTCTCATCAATCAAAAACCCCAAATTTTCTCTCTGAAACCTTGTAAATTAAAATCAACAACTAAGCACCATTAAAAAGCTTAATAATAAAAAAAAATACAGAAATGAAGAAATCGAAGAACACAGAGTCTGATCTTGGAGATACATCAACGCCGGAAAAACAACCGAAAGAAAATATGGAAGATGGTACGGTTTTTATAATGCTTTATTTTTAATTTATTTAACTTTCTAGTGTCATTTTATGCTTATTTCTGAATTTTAGATGCGATTTAGATAGTTTTTTCTGTTTTTATGCTTATTTCTTTGATATTCGGATGATTTTGTGCTCATTTCTTTTATAATTGTTTATAAGATGATATTTGTTAATTTTAGTGATTATTGATGAATTATTGAGATGTTTGGATGATTTTATGCTTATTTATGTAACTTATTTATTATTTAGCATTATTGATGGATTATTGATTTAAATAAGAGATTAGAGTTTGCATTTGTTCTGGATTTGCATAATTTAGTGATTGATATGAAGTTTATCATCAGTGATAAAGTATTTAAGAAGCAGTGTTAGATAATAGTATTGATACGCAGTTTATCAACAGTGATATATGTAATTTAAATCATAGACTAGTATATCTGCAGTTATGTTCTGTAGTTTTTGTTTTACATGAAACATAAGATTTTTTCTTTTTGAAAAAATGTAGAAGGTGATATTTATAAGGATCTGGGTGTAATAGAAGTTATCAACGGTTAATTTCTAAAAAAAAATCTTTTAAACGTTACAATTTCATACATAATGTTATTATCTAAAAAAACAATTGTATTGCAGTCATAGAAACAAATCCTTTTGTAAATGTTTGGATATTTTGTGCTTATTTATGTAACTTATTTGATATTTAGCACTATTGATGAATTATTGAGTTATATGATACATTAGAGTATTTGAAATGATTAAGATATTGTTATGTAGTTTATCCTCGAAGCTGGCGCGTCAGTCCTCTCTTATTGCCTTATTTGCACAGGCGTAAGGAAGTTAAGTCAAATATAGTATAGTGTGGCTTATGGTTCTAGTGATATAGTTTTTAAAAAGCGGACTTATATAATAGCATGAATATGTACTTTATCAACAGTGATATAAGTAGTTTAATTGATTGTTTATTGTTAGTATATCTGCAGTGATGCTCTGTATTTTTTTTACATGAACAATAATATTTTGCTTTTTGAAAAAAATGTAGATGATGATATTTATAAGGATCTGGCTACGGTAGAAGCTTTAAACGGTTAGTCTCTCCTAATAAAGCTTTTAAACATTAGAATTTAATACGTAGTGTAAATATACAAATGACACTTGTAACTGCAGTTGTAACATCAAACAATTTTTGCAACCCATCTACAGAGATTGATAAAAGCAAAGGTACATTTTAATATATGAGCGTCTGTAATTTAGAAATATAAACTGTGATAAAATCTGTTTGTATGTGAAATACATGTTTAAATGTTCATACTCTGCATATCTTAGATATAATAAACATATATATGCAGCATACTAGTCAAGCTTACTTGCAATATCAAATTTTGATGTCATATATGTTTTGCTTGCTTGCAATATCACTATTGATTCACTTTTGGGATAAATGAAAGTAGCATACTTGTTATGCTTTCTTGCAATATCACATTTGATGTCTATCTATTTTGTTTGCTTGCAATATCACAATTTGAGATTCACAATTGATAAGTGTAAGTAGCATACTTGTTATGCTATGCATGTATCATATTTGAGATGAGAGAAGGGGTTGAATGTTATAAACTGTATGAAGCATGCATACTCAGTTGTTGATTCACATAAGATATATAGATAAAAAGTGATCTATTAATAAACTAACATAAAATTTTATTTATGCAGTATTTATTTACAAATTGAATATATGTAAGACACAAAACAGAAAAAAATCTATTGCAAAAAAATTGAAGACAAATGAAGGTTCAGAAACAAAAAGAAACACCCATGCCGTTAAAAGACAACAGCAACTGAATGTACACCACACAGATGCGACAAAAGTCATACAGCAAGAGGATTACATCAATTATTACAAAAACACACAACCAGTGAGAACTTCCGACAACACCACTAAACAGAAACAATGAATGTTCAAAAACCAAGAATCTTATCACCGGTTTTTCGATTGATTCTACAAAACACAGAAGCATAAAGCAGGAAGATAACGGATAAAATTGGAAGAATTCTGAGACAAAAGTTGCTAGAGGTAAGAAAAAAAAAGCTGATGAGGTGGAAAAAAAGAAAAAGAACAGAAATAGAATCTCCGGGACAAAGAACAAGACAATCTGCAAAAAAGCAACAAGTACAGAAGAAGGAAAAAGAACAAGTCAACAAAAGGAAGAGGGATGAAAAAGCAAAAAAAGAAGAACAAGTGAAGAAGAAGATGGTTAAACTAAAAGGAAAGAAGGTAGAAGATGATGATGAGGATTTTGTTGTAGAAGAGCAACATGATGAAGAAGATGATAACAAAAACTTTGAGTTGAAATTCAAATCATTAAGGGCAAGAACGACTGTTCTACCACTATACGATGCAACAGAATATTTATCGCCCGAAAGGAAAAGCAAGATAAGAGAGATGGGCTTTGCATCTATGTTGGATTTCCCATTTCAAAAGATACCCGGCAAGCTACCATATTTTGTACTAAAGAACTTGAATACAGAAAAAATGGAAGTTTCATTGCCAACTGGATCCAAAATCAAAATTACACCAAAAAAAATCTGGGAAGTGTTGGGTATCCCAATGGGGAAAAAAAAACTCGAGTCCGACTCTCCAAGAGACTTCAACGATGAATTCTTAACTGCTTTCAAGAAACAGTTTGAGTTCAAGAAGTATCCAACAACAACAGATTTATCGAAGCTGATTCAAAGAACAACAAACATTGATTTTATGTTCCAAATCAACTACTTGATGCTATTTGCAAACTGCATGATCAACTGCGATAATACCTCAAGGCTGAAATACTGTGTCATAAAGAACATAAAATCATCTGATATCATCAGTGATTTCGATTGGTGCAGCTTTATATGGGATCATATAAAAACAAGCAAGATTGGCTGGGATGATAGGACATTACAAAACTGGTACTATGGTCCAAATACAGTGTTAATGGTAAGGTTAAACTTCACCTTTTAATATCAACATTAAAATAAAAGAAAAATGAAAACATATTTTAATTCATTTTGTGTTTGATTTAATAACAGCTCATTTACTTGCATTATACTAAATGTGATGGTATGGTGACGATTACACGAAAATGGCCGGCAATAAGAAACTGGACCATCAAGGATGCAACCGATAGAGAACTATTTGAGATGTGTCAAGGAAAGTTTGGATTGGTGGATGTTATTGAAGAAAATGAAGAAACTGAGAATGAATCAGAGGTTGAGAAACGAAAATTGAAAGAGGTCAGTTAGTTATAAAAAATATATTTATTGAAATATCACAAGGGATAATGTATAAAGGTCAGTTACATGAAATATCACAAGTGATAATATGTAGAGGTTAGTTACTTGTAAAAAATTAAAAGAGGTAAGTTACTTGAAATATCACAATTGATAATGTATAGAGATACTACTATGTATGATATATCACTAGTGATAAATACTTATTTGGTTTTTTTAATTTAAAAATAGCTAATCTATGAGACGATAAAAGCAAAGTTTGAAAGTGTATTAAAAGAGAAGAGAGAGCTTGAAGATATGTTGAAAGAAAATATGGAAATGCATGAATTGTTCTATGAAGATGAAAAGTTCGAGTTATTTGTTAAAAAGTTCAAGGAAGAGTTCACCACAGGTTTAAATAGAAATGAAAACCAGGCAGGAACAAGTGGTGGTCGACATGGGAATGATAATGATGATGTAGATTATGCTGGTCATTGTAATGATGAAGATGATGTTGGTCATGCGAATGATGAAGATGATGATGAAGCTGCAGAAGAAAAAGAAGCCAACGAAGCAACAAAAAAGAAGGAAGAAGCTGAAAAGCTAGCAGCAGCAAACAAGAAAGAAGCTGCTGAAAAATTAGCAAAACAAGCTGCTAAAAAAACTGCAAAAGAAGCAAAAGAAAAAGCAGAAAAAGAAGCTGCAGAAAAAGCTGAAAGGGAAAAGATAGAAGCTGCAAAGAAGAATAAACAGGCTGCAGAAAAAGAAAAAAAGGAAAAAGCTGAAAAAGAAGCCGCTGAAAAGAAAAAAGCTGAAATGCGGAAAGCTGCAGCAGAGAAGAAGGAACAAGCTGAAATGCAAGCAGCTGCAGAGGCAAAGTTGAAAGATAAAATGCAGAAAGATGCAGAGGAAAAGAAACAATCTCCTTCAAAAAAGAAGGAAAATAATAAATCTGAACCGACTGCTGAAAAAGGTAAAAAAAATACTAAGCTGAAACATTTTATTTATTATGCAATCATATATTATCTAACTTGAAAAATATTATAGGTGTAGATGTCTCAGAGGCTACAACAGTTCCAAAAAGTTTTGAAAGCCCAAAAGTGCAACAAAAGATGTTTGGAAAAGGGCAAGAAAGTACAGAAAAACCCAAAGGAAAGAGGATAACAAAACCATCAGTGTACTTGAAATCACCATTCATGAATAAGATGGTCAAAACACAAGATAAATTAGATGAAGATGAAATCCTTTGTGCGAGAAGTGTATTTTGCATGCAAGGAGACATCAGGTAAAAAAGCTTACTATTTACTCATTTTTCTTACCATATACGTTATCTGCCACACATATTATATTAATAATAGAACAGAATGTTAGCCAATATCAGAAAAAATCTAACACATAATAATTTGTGATTTTGTTTTGCAGTGAAGTTGTGTTTGATGATGGAAAAGGAACAATAGCCCACAGAAAAGAGATGCAGTCACTTGCACCTGGCATTGAGATAGAGAAACAGATAATTGACACTTTCGTTACGGTGTTGAATTATGAGGAAAGGATCAGAACTGATGGAAAGGATTTGAGGAGGCGTTACTTTCCTACTGATGCAGTGGTAAGTTTGTTTCAATTTTAACAAATAATAGAAAAATAAATCAAAGTTACTATAACTAAATTAACAAATAATTTAATTTTTTTCTTTGCTTTTTTCTATTGTGATAAAACAAATACAAACAGTTGTTGAATGAAGACAAGGATCAAGCAAAGCAATACGAGTCTTTCAAAAATGTGATCAAAAATCAAATGAATGCTTCAGAATCAAAGAAGAAGATGAAAGACGTAGAGCTTGCATTCTTCCCAAAAGTTGTTGTTGCTGGTGAATATTATGTAATAGTTTTCAACCTTTTGAAAGCTAATGAAGTATTATTGGACAATGAAAAACATGACGACTACAATAAGTACAAAGAGGTCTTCGATTCAGTGGTAAGCAATTTCTGAATACATACTAAACATTGTTATTTAATATATATAATAATATCACAGGAGATTATATATTGTATAAGTGTTTTTATTTCTTAATTTTTGCAGAAAGTGTTGTTCCTCGAATACTTGCAGAAACATCAACATCCATGTGTTGAGAAACTTTCAAAAGATAAACCTGCCAAAGTCTTGAAAATGAAGTGGAAAACCGAGAAAAACAAGATTGACAGTGGCTTATACATGATGATGCACATGGAACTGTATCAAGGAGAATCAGCAACGAATTGGAAAACTGATATCGTTCAAGAAAACAACAGAGATTATGAGATGCAAATGACAAGCATGAGGATGAGATATATAACAAAGATTCTGATACATGAAATGAACACAAAAAGAGGATTGATGTCAGGATATGCAAAGAAGTTTTCAGAAGACAACAAAGATGAAGAAAAGGTTAAGAAGATGGTTGAAAATGCCATCAACAGAAAGATAGCAGAAAAAAATAAAATTTAAGTATTTTATTCTGATGATCTGTTTATGTGGTCATGTGATGATATCACTTAAAAAAATTTCAACTTAGATTTGTCCTGCTTACTTAAAACGCTTCATGGTATGAAACAGTTGGTAGTTTTGAATTTTGATGCTTATATTATGAAAAGTAATTTTGACTACTTGCTGGGTTTTTTTGTGGTGTTACTGAAATAGAATTGACAAGAAAGATGTCAAAAAATTTGATAATTTAAATGATTTATCACAAGTGATATTCCCTTGATATAAATAAGACAATATATTAAATTTTACTAGAGACTTATTTATAACAGAAGATACATAGTTATATCACAAGTGATACAGTTAAAGTTTACCTTGACCTCCTGTGTTTGCTTGAAGATCCCAAATTAATAGCTGGAGCATTAACAACTTTTAAAGCAAGAACACAGTTAGTAACTTTAACCTGAGTTTTTAAGTGTGTCCCAAATGATGTTGTTGGTGTGTCGCGAGCTCTAAGAAAAAGCACACATCGAGTCATGGCGATTTTTCTATAACCTCTTGAAGTTGAACCAGATTGTTGTTTCTTGAAATGCTTTTCTTCATAAGTCTCATCATCAGTGTCGTCATCATCACTATCATCATCGGTGGTTGAGAATGGTACGTCACCCATTAATGTAATTTGTTCATCAGTAGAGAGATCATCATCATCCGATGATATTACTATAACCTCTGCATTAAAAAAGTACCTATCAATTAGATTTATAAGCTAAACAAATGGATTCTAGACTAATAGAACAGATTATGGCTATGAGATATAAAAATGTGATACACACTAATTTAATGCATTCAAAACAACTTAAACACTAACAATAAGCAGAAATGTAATCTAAACTAACCTTTTGCAATATCTGGTTTCATGAATGATTATGAATGACAAAAATTGAAAATGATAAGCATACGATAGATATCACGTGTGATATCACCAGTGATATAAAAAGTAAAATATAAATAACTTTTGATATAATTTCTGATATCACCAGTGATATCAAAGGTATAATATTAGATTATCAACACGTAAGCATCTAAAAAATAACAAAGCCAAAATCTAAAAAATGCAGGGACCATAAATGTAATTAAAATTTACAGATATCATCAAACCACCAACCACTCTAAAAAAGGCATTTCAAAAACACATTTCACAAAACACATTTCCAAACACACACACTCTCTCTCTAATGTACTTGTGCACCTCGTGCCATCATTGACCTGAGAAAACATGCTAAAAACGTCAACATAAAGTTGGTGAATTCATAGGTTATGTAAAGGAAAATGTAGGACCGTTTAACAGATTTCAAGTGTATGATATGCATCTTATGCAAACATCACAAATGTAATTCGTTTCCCTAATCTCATGACACCGAAGCTTGAATGTATGAAAGTGCAATATAAATTATTGACATTGCCGTGATGATGTTTTAACCCGCAATCAGAATCCGGACATGGTATACATCCATGATTCACTTGTGACACCAGTGAGAGCTACACACCCGTGATGGGATGTATTCGGTTTCTGTCAAGCCTCAATAGATCTATTTATAATATTGTCTGCTCACACAAAGTAAGTTGACAGTTCATGATTATGGACTCAAAAGAGTTATCGTTACTTAGGCAAACACCTAATCATAGTAATGTCACACTTACTTCCAATTTGCTAAAAAACAAAGCATGTTTCTCACTCCACCAAAAGTTGTAAATCATTGATAAGTAATCTATGGGCTTATGAACTCACATTTAGTAATGATAATTGGTATGCGTGTAATTACACATACCTTTTACCTTTAAAATCGACCCTAAACGACCAAAAACGCACATAAATTGCCATAATGATGCTTGTTTTTTTGTTTGTACCTTAGTCGCAGTACCCGCATATTCACTAAAAAAGACAAAAATCAATTTCCAAACGGATAAAAACCCTAGAGCACGGATTAGGAAATGAGCTGCGATAAATTAAGGCCAGAGTACAAAAGGATTTGAAACTTGAGCTCAAACTGGAAAATTTCTAGATCACCTCGAAATCGTTTGTGTTATTTTATGAAGTCAAAACAAAGTCAAAGTTACACCCCGTGATATGGCTGCTGGGAATGAGCATCGAAAGAATCTAAAACAAATTGTTAAAAGTGGGCCCACCCGTACCCACCTAGTGGGCCCAAGTCAGCCCACTTTATTTTGAATAAAACCTTAGCCCAAATCTATAAAGCCCACAACCTTTTTAATAAAATAAACCAAACGGCCCAAGTAGTAACCCAAGCCCAAACCCCTTAACGATTGTTAGCCTCTTAACCCTAATCCGTTAGTACCAAGGACCATCTGTGCAATTGACTACTATACTCTCAGGGCACCAATTTTGCAATCCAAACACTTTAACCCTGCACCTTACTTACCCAGTCAAACCTCTAAACCTTTTCCGCCAAAAAAATCCAAAAACCTGTTAACTTTCCCCTATTACCTATAACACCGATTACACTGGGGTAAACTTTTCACCCCTACAACCTATGTGACTTTCTGGCTCACCCTCCTTATTTTAATCAAATGATTACTTCCACGTTGGCAATCTAAGGCTTATTTATGGGAAAATACATCAAGGGTTGTGTGATTTGGTTAGGGTCCAAGGCAGGATTAAGGGTAGATGGTTTTTGGTTTGTACCTCACAACAAACACAACAAACACAATGCCAAAGAAGACTCTCTGCCTATAAAGAGAAAGTAAGGACATAGTTAACAAAAAAGTTTAGTTTTTTTAGTTTTAGTTTTTTATTTATGTTTTATTAGCTATGTAATTTTCAACTTAATTTTATTTCTTAATGTTGTTTATTCGTATCATGCCCTCAAGAGTTGTATCTCTCAAAGTTCTCTATTAAAAGTTCAAATTTCTAAATATTGTGTTAAAAGTTTATGAGTATTTGAGCTTCATGGGTATGACAGCTGGCCAACATGTATGAGGTGTGGGTTTAATCTCAGGCATATTGACAATAAGCTGAGATAATAGAGGTTTAGGTTCACTCAGTTTTAGAAAAGACAAGGTTTTATGTCAGTCTTTTCTCTTTATAACTCAAAATTATGTTGTATTTCCTTATTAGTGTAATTTTTGCTTAAATTGCCTCATATCAGCTTATTATGTCTTGAATTTGCATTAGATTTCATTGTAATTTGTTACATCCTAGTTGTTGTTAAAACTGCCTAATTTTATAGTTAATACTGCTACTTTGCTTATCTTATTTAATAATGCTTTTTCTTTGAATGTTTGTCTCATTTGTGTTTCCATATCATGTAATAAATCTATTTTATCAAATCATAGTTAAAAAAGTTGTTTAGCCTAAAAATTGATATCCTGGAACTAAACGGTAGGGTTTGGCATAAGCCCTCAATGGGTCAAATTGTAGATTCCAATTGGGTTTCGGTCATAAGTCATACACTTAACAAATGATTTAGAGTTATTAATATGATTTTAAGGTTCTTGTTGTATAGTTTTAAATTAAACTTTCAAGTTTTAAGCAACCAAGTTTGAATCTGTGGTTTCCTTAGGTTCTTAATTTGGCTAATTTGATTAAGGATCCTTAGATGCTGTTTTTCACACTTGTTTAAGTCCCCATTGCAGCATCATGGGTTTGAGTTAGACTGCAATTTGTCTCTTTAAGTTTTGAGTTAACCTACCAAAGTCACAAAGCATACTTAAGAGTTCAGTTTTTTTATCAAATTTTGATTAGATTAAGCGTGTTAAAAGTCCTGAATTTTGCTTGCACAAAGCTTATTTGAAAGCCTTTTTAGTTTTTTTAGCTTCATTTCTAACTGTGGACTTCAATTAATAGCTTATTGATAAGCCTGCAAAAGTATTTTTCTCTTTTCAAAAACAAAAAAGACCAGCAGCTGCTGAGGAAGACTGTCTCTTTTTAGGTGGTTGTCTCAGGGCTTAAATGAAATTCAAATCACCTTTATTTTACTGATTTGTGTAGCTTGTTGGTTCAGCTATCTAATGGAGTAAGCCACTTGGGCTTTAGTCTCAATTTGACAGCTTAAAATTAAGCTGGAAAAGCCCCTAGTATTTGGCTTAGTTTACTTACCCTAGTGCTGAGTTGTTCATTAGAGCTTATTTGCCTAAGATTCCTGTTCATTTTGCCTTTAAGTGCTTTTTAGAAATATTTTGTCATCATTTTGTCAGCTTATTTGCCCTCTTGTTGCTTATTAAGTTCTTAATTTAAGCCTGTTACTCATTTGTGAAAGATAACAGTTCTAACTCATTGATAGTACTGTTGAGCTTATCTAGTTGTTTTTCTTTGCTCTATTTTGTTCCTTATTGCTCATTAGGATTGCTTAAGTAGTTTTGTTTGCCTTTCTTGCTTGTCCTTTGCTTAATTGTCCTCAAAGTAGCCAAAGAAAAATAAGCCTTTTGTGCCTTTTGTGAAGTTAAGCTCTCTGCCTATTTGTATTGTGCTTATTCAGCTTATTAGTTCAGTTTCATAAAAAGTTTCAATTTTCAAAAAGTGCTTAATTTTGTGTGCCTTTGAAGTTTGTAAAAAGAAAAATAAAAAAAATAGTTAGTAAAAAGTTAAGGTCAGGCTCGAAACCTAGCGACTCACTCATAAACACACATGACTTACACTTGCCCTTGGGACTTGTCACTGTAGATCTTACACAGATCAATAATTAAGGCTCTTCTTGCCAATAAGCCATAAGCTGTTGTAGCTTTTTACACAGCTTATTGTAGATAAGGTTGTCTGTCTGTCCCATTTATTTTTCTAGTGTTCCTTGCAACTTTATCTAATTTTTGTTTTTTTTTCTTCAGAATTTTATAAAATCGTTTAGTATTTTTTATAATTTATTTTCATTAAAAACAAAAAAAATTCATAAAAAATAAAATATTAATCAGAAAAATATAAATCTTTTTTTCAAAATTTTCTTTTATTATATAGAATATCTAGGAAAAATATAATTTTCATTGTCGGGTAATATGTCACAATTGCTTTTTTATAAGAACGGGAATCGATCCGTTCTTGTTTTGGACTCGATTATAGTCTTAATCAACCTCGTTTTCGATCTAGTTTTAAAACTTTGTTTTTTAGTCACGTAGGACCATTAAGTAGAAAATTATTTAGGGATTAAAATTTGCAATAATTTAGGTTTTTAGACTGAGGTTTTAGTTTTCGTTACGTTTTTAGATTGAAATCATTTTCTAGCTTTCATTTTTAGGTTTCTTTAATCGTTTTTTAGCATTTTTAATTGTAGTAATAGAAAAAAATAATCATATCCTTCATTTCATGTCAAATCGACTTATTCACATTCGTTATTCGGATTTTTATTGCACCCTCGTTGCGGACATAACGACCCGGAGAATCAAACTTCGGTACCATAATATATTTTATTTTGTGAATTCTTAACAATCATTTGGTAAAGGGTATTTTGGTTGAATTGTTTGTCTTATATATTACTATATATATTAATGATTATATAATATCTTTTATATTTATATATATATATACTATATATACTTATATATATATATATATATAATATTGAACGAATCAATAATGTAGGAGCAAAGCAGTGGCATGAAAAACGATGCAAAGGACTTTATCCGCAACCTATGAATAAATAATACATATTCACTAAACGGAAAATAAATAATATAAATACTTGCAATCTCGTTCCCTAGTGTGTGACTGATTTTTACGAGAATTAAATTGATTTTTGGAAAACAATCTTCATTTTAAAATAGTCCACATTTATCGGGTCAACGTGGTCAAACCGCAAGTATATAATTTATGACTTCGGACATTTAAGGAACTTGGCTGTACATACTTTAAATTATTAGTTTGGGTCTATCCTTGGTTTGGTCTCTAAGTACGTAAGATTAATTTAGATGAACGTTGACGTTTACTTGTTGAATATAACACTAATATTTTACTAAGTTTTTAAATGACGTCGTTCTTAGTGTTTTATGCACTAATTTACGGGTTCATTTAATTGACGATTGGGAACTAAAAACATTTTGAAATCTAGACTAGGTTGTGACAATATTCGATTGTAGTAAGTTCGTTCAAACGTCGATTAGGTTGTTTAAATGGGCGTAAACACGCGTGGGTTGCCAAGGCAGTCCTTCCAGATCTAGAAACAAATTATAAAGGTGTCATTTCAGCTTATAGTGTTGTCGTGGTCATAGTTTTTGAAATCAGTTTGCTGGATTCGTCTCTTTAATGTTAAGGGCAATTTAAAGTACATCTGAAAACCCAGCTAGGTTTATTATAACCTTACCTTTTATAAGGTTTTGGGGAGCGCGAAGGTCGTTAAGGGGTCGAAACAGGTGTTTAAAGTAAGGGTGTCGAGCTGTCTTGTTGGCCTGTTATTAATCTCGCGTGAAAGCCATACGGAATACTTTGGACCATGGATTAGCGGTTCGTTTCTTAACCATTTTAGTGAGTCAAATTTCTAATGTAAATACCATGTCGACTAGAAAAGGCCTCCCTATTCGTGGTCTATAGTCCGACGTTTTAAAATGGGTCGAAAGCGAGGCTAAATGTGTGCTTGTGTCGTGTTATTTTTCAGTATGTGCTGAGTTTAATTTCAGCATGCGCTGGATGTGGAGCCAATGTTCGACCTTCATTTGTGACTTCGTTTCTAGACGAAAACTGGTGGTTCCAGGGGCAAAGTGATCATTACATGTCCTATTTTTGAAAATCATTAAGTCGTTTCATATGTCTCAGGTTTAGGGGTCGAACAATGTGCCTAAAGTTAACTACACGAATGGGACGTGTTTACAACATTTTGACGCACCTATGCCATATTGTTTCTAGACCAGTAACGAGTTCAAGACACAATGGCTAACATTATCAACTCGTTACCCTTGTATAACTATGGCCAAAATTATTAGCTACTTAACAACTTTATGAGGTGCTACTATTTTATTTTGCATATATCAGTAGTATAGAAGGTTTTTCAGATTTTGAGTTCATGTTAACCATATAAACACAAGTTGTTCAAGCACAACACTACGACATACATATAATAAAATAGGTGATGAGAAGTAATAGCTCACAATGCTTAAGATTGAACGTGTAGGAGACTTGCCACACGAATGACTAACTCTTGACCCCTCACGAATATAACTCGATACCCAATCCTATATTATCAGTGACCACTTGTGTCTCTTATGAACCAAACACGCTTGTTGCTCGCTGGTCTTGGTGTGGTCGGTTTGCAAGAAGAACGAACCCCAATGAAACTAAATTAGGGTTTCTTAAGATTAGGGTTTCTAGGACTTTTGGATATTCTTGTATTATGAATGAAGGGTGTTGCTGTTGTTGAACCAGGAAAACAAAGAGTAGAGAGGTTATGAGAGTTGTGGTTTGTGAAGACACCATACTCGGCTAAGATTTATAACCAAATCTGAGGGTAAGAGACTAGTCAAAGGAAGAGTTCACAAGTATATGTAACACCATTTTGGGCAAGCATCTTTGCTACAGGATATAAAAGTATTTTACTGTAGGTTTCTTGGTAAGGAAAAAGAGGTATGACAGCTAGGTATATCATGGGTTGTTGTAGGTTTTTGGAGAAAAAGGGGTGTAGGTTTTTATCTGATGGGTTGGAGGGGGTAAAGAGGCTTTAATATTTTGTGCATTTTCCCACTAAATGTCGTGTGCATGGAGAGGGTTATAGGAAAAGTGAGTGTCGACATTTGCTAGATTGAAGGGATTTGTTTTTAAACCTTATCGAATATGTGCTAATTTAGAAGGAAAAGTGTTTAAATCTTTTATGTATATTTGACTAAGTCAAAACATGGGGCTTACTTGTATATCTTTTAAATTTAAAACAAAGAAAAACGTGTATGAAAAGTTCGAGTGAAGTCTTAATGAGTGTAGGCCGGGATTTTAGCTTAACGATAACGTTTGCCGTCAACGTGATTTAGCTAGCGCGATTTCAAATGGTCATAAACGTGCATAACCCAATAAATGAAATGTAAGATGAATTAATTGAGATCGGAATATGACCTGAAAAATACCGGGTGTTATACAAACCCTAGGGTTTTCACATGAGTTAGGAGGAAACCCTCATATGAAACCCACGACGTGCAACATAGGCTTGACCATGGAACCCAAGACCAACCACAGCCATGTCTTGCTCGTTGTGGGTACGTCACAGACGCTACAAGAAAAAGCGACCCTCGCTTGTTGCTTCATACCAAAGGCCCACTTGTATTGCATCCTAGCAAACGAGTCATGACAAGCGTTGCTTGCTGCTGTGGTTGTGCCTTCTACGTGAAACAAGAGGCCACCTAGCGTCTCGAAATTTAGCCACCCAGTGGGTAAATATACAAGCCTCGACCATATGCAAACATATATAAAGCTAATGCATGCATGTTGTCTCGTTGGCTGCTTAACAAAATGATAGAAAAGAAAAACAATGAGTATAAAACTCACTGTTGTTGCGTCTGTTGGGCAGCAAAAGGGAAAAGAAAAGAAGTGGAACACGCGACATATATATATATATATATATATATATATATATAT
>BQNB010100655.1:8590-24653 GCA_026074375.1 Tanacetum coccineum
AAAGCAAATGCGTACAATACAAAAGGTACATTGCGGATTTATCAACGTCGTCAATGACTTGAAAACACAGGGTGTTATAGCTTATGTATTCACCACCTCGATCTGATCAAAGAGCCTTGACTGTCTTCCCGAGTTGATTTTCCATTTCATTCTTAAACACCTTGAATGTTTCAAAGACCTTATGTTTATGTTTAAGAAGATAAACATAACCATAACGACTATAATCATCCGTAAATGTAATGAAGTAGCTAGCACCTTGTTTTGACACATGTCTAAGTGACCACAAACATCAGTATGTATTATTCCAAGAAGATCAGTTGCCCTTTCGGGACGATGTGGAAACAATTTCCTTGTTATCTTACCTGATAAACAAGATACGCATTGATAAAATGACTCATCATCTATTGATTTTAAAATCCCTTCATGTTGCAGCTTTTCAATACGTTTCTTACTTATATGAACAAGACGGCAGTGCCATAGATAGGTAGAGTCCAAATTATGTTTGGCTCTTTTAGTGCTAACATTATAAATAGAATTAACATTTGGTACAAGATTATGCATATCAATTTCATAAACACCATTACTGGGAATAACATTAAAATAATGAACATTGTTCTTAGAAACTGAAATACCAAAATCCGTAAAATGCTGGACAAATCTATTTTCTACCAAACGATGAATCGAAACAACACCTCTAGTTATAGAAGGTGCATAATGACTATTGTCTAAACAAATCACAAGGCCATTAGGTAAAACAAAGTCAAAACTTCCAATAGCTTTTACTTGTTTCAGCTTTATTACTCCTCTAAGACCATGTTTTGTGTTACAAATATGAGTACCACAACTAGTGTCATACACCCAGGATTTAGTAGGAAAAGAAAATAATTATATTATGAAGACATCTGAAGAACTGGCAGTGCCAACTTGCTTCTTCTTCTTAATCAACTCAGCAAGGTAAGTAGGATAATTCCTCTTACAATGACCCACCTCTTTGCATTGGTGGCAAGTGTCATCCTTAGTTGGGTGCTCTTTAGCAAAAGGTTCAGGGTTTTTAGGCTTAGGGATATAAACTTGTTTAGCCTTTCCCTTGCCATTAGCTTTACCCTTACCTTTAACTTTAAGCGATTTCTTATTGGATTTCTGGATTTTATCACCTTTAATCATCATTACTTATGGTGTTTTAGCCTTTTTGGGTAAACCCTTTTCATACTCAATGAGTATAGCATGTAGTTCACCAACTGTCTTCCCTATGTTATGCTTATTGTAGTGAGGCCATTCAAGATTAAACCAACACTAAGCTCTTGTAGGAGCACATAACCAAGACATTCTAGTTCCACATAATTCTTCATCTAATGACATATAGGCCAACTGGTTTTACCTCATCTTGTTTGCAAGCATGGAAAGTTTGGATCAGGTCAAACCACTCCACTCCAGCTTGTTTCTCAAACATGGATTTAAGCTCCTGAAGCATTTCATAACGTGAGGAATTTTCGAATTGTCTTTAAAGTTCAAGAGTCATACTTCCGAGCATAAGACAAGCCACCTCATTATGGATCATATACCGCATTCCACTGCGCAAGTACTCAGAATCGGTAGGTGGAGCAGGGGAAATAGGCTGTTCAATGACAAACAATTTCCTTTCAACTTTCAAGACCATCTTAAGTTGGCGAAACCAGTCATTGAAATTGTTTCCAGAAATTTTAAACATCGACCCGGAAAGCCGAATGGTTTATGTTTTAGACAGGTAGTGTCATTTACAAAACATAGTAAAGTTCAAGAATTAGTATTTTTGATAATACTCCTTGAAGAAAATTAACTACACATGTTTAATCAAATAAACAATTAATTTTCTACATGCTAGGATCCTACTTGACGTACCACCACCACATGAGTTGATCTGCTAGTGATGGTGTACTCAAAAGGTAATTGACGATCAATAATTGCCACCGGTGCAATTCCTAAAACATTATGGGACTTACTTTATTACAATAATATTCTAGTAAGCATGTTTCATCCCATTTATTCATCGATTTAAGGTCTCACCAATAAACCGATTAAATCGTCTAATAAAAAATTATGATTGTGTAACACTAACGTCTTACGAAAAAGTGTACAATCACCTTGGGATTAATATCTACATACGTCTCACGCATAGTAAAAATCATCTACAAGTGTTTTTATGAATTGGATGGCAATAACTTATTTAAAAATGGTATAATATTTGTCGTGACAAATGTGTACGAAGAAGCATGCATACATCTTCGTATCATAAATTTTAATAAAAACTTTACTCAATTAAGTTATTTATTACGGTATCACATATTTTCTACACTTCTAATGTATAAATAATGTTACCTTTTTTAAATTGACGATTCAACGTGTTTCCAAATATAAAGAGTTATGTTTTAAAATCTTGACACTGTAGTGACATGCCATGGTTCACGGTAACTCCAATCGAACGCATAAAGAAGCAAAGAATCAGGTCAGCGCGAAGCATATTAAAAACCTGAATTCTTTAGAAAAATCCTCCTTAAACTTCTCTTATAGTTTGTTCTAGTGGATGAGCCGTACTTCCCATGAGTCCATAGCGTCCAGTTTTAATAATTTTAAAAAAACTTTAATTTGGAAACACACTATGAACTATAAATAGTCCATAATAAATCTGATTTCATAATAATTAGTCATGTTTATATTTTTTTTCTTCTGAAAAACCCTTTTATTTTCTCATAAGTCCAATACTTAAAATAAAACAATATAAACATAAAACTAATTCACATAACAATTTATTCAAATAATAACACTTAACAATTAAGGCATGCAAATATTCATAATGATTCTAATTATCTAATAATTAAAACATGTGTGTATCCATATAAGGCTCATTCGTCCTATAAACTCCGGCCACATCCATCGATATAATCGATTGCGTAAGCCTTATATAAATACATACCACATAGCACATAAATTAACTTTTAGGCTCAATTAAGACATGTCAAGGTCTTCCCCAGCTTTTAAAGTCGTGGATCGAAACCACATAAATTTAGTGTTCTATGTTTAAGTCTTGATCATCATATTTGCATAATAATTTTAACAATTAACAAGATTAATATCATATATCGCCTCCACGATAAATTGCATGTATTTATCATGGATGCCAAATTAACAATTAATCTAACATAAAACCGGATCAATTTACAAATTTTAAACACATCAAGTTTTATTCATAAAATTGCATACAACCTAGAAATCGTCTAATTAATTTTAATAACCAATAAAAATTGGATCTTGATGCATAAAGATCGAATCTTGATGCATAAAACGCCCAAAGGGCTTAAAAAATTAATCAAGAACCCTAATTTGTTTGTCCAATTTTATTCTTGTAATTACAAATTCATATACGATGGCTCGTGATGCCACTGTTGGGATTTTAGATCTAATTAACAATTAAACATATCACGAGTACGCAGCGGAAAGATCAAACACGTATAGAACTTATAATTAACAAGGGATTGAAGATATATACCTTTAGCAAGGAACGTTAGACTGCTTATAGCAATAAACGTAACACCGTCTTCAATATATGCGTGTGTATAATACCACATGAAACCACCAAGATCAAAAGAATGATCTCTCTAAGTATTCGCACCTAATACGTTCTTAGCAAACAATGTGTATGCTAGTACTAATAGTGTTTAACCAAACGATCTCTTTGTGTTTGAATCAATCAACGCACGAAGCACCTTCTTGATTCTAAAACCTCAACACGAAAAACCCTAAGGGTTTGTTTGTTGGTTCGTTCGACAAGGGGAAGGAGAAAACCGAATCCCTCAAGGGTTTTGAGGTTCGGTCGGCCAAGGGAAAGAGCAAGGAGAGATTTAGAGTTTTTAGGTTTCAAGTTATGATTTACAAAACACCCTAAGACCTCCTTTTATAGCCCTTACAATCTTGGTGAGAAAGCAAGCAATCCCCTTCCATATGGAAGGATATATTCGGCCGGCTAAGGGAGAGGGGACAAACCAAATCTTTTCTTTTTCCTGATTTTGCATATTAGTCCTTTAACTATTAACGACTAATATTTATTCTTGTTAAACTTTTAACGATCGTTTGTTTAAACATTAATTAATATATTAAATACATTGTTCTACATATTAACGTGTGCGTCCCCTTAGGCTCGAATAATTCTCGGACATATATAATTTATATTTGTTCATATTCCAACAACACGAATACCTCCTTGGGATAAAAACAAGTGTATGTTCTTGTTTTAGGCACAAATCAAGAACCCTTCACTTCTAGGTGTTTATGTTTTATGTGTGTTTTTCCATGCAATTGTGATCCCTATTTATCGGGGATTTACACAAACCCTAGTCAATGGTAGTTATAAGAGATTAATGGGCACATTAATCTCTTCCATAATTTATATGACCAAATTAAATATGGTCATTTAATACAGTCAAACCTGCCTAAACACTTAAACGCTCCTGACACTATACAAGCCATGTGTCCATATCCAAATCATAAATGTTGCAAGAGCCAAAGTCCATGCTACCTGAAGCAATGTGACCCATTTTGACCCATAATCTAGCCAACATATTTTTCCATGTATTATATCCGATCCCCTCCTATCCCTACTAAAAATCGTAAAGCAGCTGCTACAATGTGGCCCATTTTGACCCATAATCTAGCCGACATATTTTTCCATGTATTGTATCTAATCTCCACTAAAAGTATACCTCAGGGCTAAAAAGGTAACTTCCCTTTTAAATCGGCTCGTTCTTTGCTCTCATTTTTCATGCCGTCGCCAATGGTTTGTTGTTTTGGCTTGACTTTGGGTTTGAAGAAGTTGCTTTGGCAGTTGTGGTTACAGACTTTGCATACCTATTCACCTTTTTGGTGTACTTGCACACAACTGGTGACATTTTAATAAAATCTTTATATTTTATCAAATGCTTCACAGAGTTACATTGTCACTTCTAAAAGGAAAAAGAGGACGCAAAACTAATTGCTTGTCGTATGTTAGGACTGGTGATTTTAAATGGAGGTTAATGATAGATTTTCTTTTTCCTGGTTTACTTCCAAATACAAGAAGCTTTGTTCCTACCATGAATATTTTGTTGCAATCAAACCTCGTTAAAATATCATTTCCATGTGTCCTTAAGGAAAGTAATACATTTGCTCCCCAAAGGATCTTGAAAACATGAATACATTATAACTAATCGTAGTAGTAAGGACACTAACAATTGAAATAAATGTATACATGATTATGAACAGATTATATGAAAGTCCTAATTTATACGTCTATATGGAATATAACAGTTATCAAATCTAAATAACACAAGTAATAACTTTTCAATCGTGTAATGCTTTATTGAGAAGAATAAAAGTATTACAAAGTGCTATGGATCACACAAGTTGAATGACAATGTATGATTACCCTTTGAACAAGTAAACTTGATAATGAAACAAGTTTACAAGCAAACTTATTCTGCTGATTGAGACAGCAGTTCGGTAAAGGAGTAAATGACTATAATAACAACAACAATAAAAGCGATAGCATTTACTCTTTACAACATTCTATATTTATACTAATACGAGGTTGCATCCTTAATGGGGGTAGTTGCAATGTGTCAAGAATCTAGTGGAGAACGCACGAGGTATTTAATGCACGTCCATTCTTGGAAACATACCGCCCATACTTTAGTAAACAGTTCTGCCAACTGTAGTTCACTACTTTTACCAACTTCGTACTTGGTGCAGGATTTAACTCAAATAACCTTTTGTCCCGCCTTTATGAGTATTGGTTTCCTGCCTAAACCCTAGCTAGAGAGAAAGCTTAAGCTACATCTTGTACTTTCATTCAAAGGGTAACAGAAGATAGTCAAGTATTGCCACCTCTGACGTCTTGATAAAACCCTAGCGTTTCCATTCTACATATTAGCTGACAGCCATCCCAAGTTGATAGTAAGCTTCAAGTAATTCTATGACTTCCTTAACGATGTCTTTGACTTAATAACGTCAGAGATTGCTCGCTGAGCTTTGCACTCACGAGTCCTCAAATAACCCCTGATGTCTATCAGCGGGTCTTTCAATACTTAGCCTAATTTCTGTTTAAATCTAGGCACTAATCATTGGGCTCTGAATTGGCCCAACAATCTCCCCCTATTTGAATATAAATTAAGCTAAGTAAAAAATTATAGTAAGTAAGGCACATCTTCTTCTTACAAATAATTTAGCAGAGAACAAGACAAAAATAACTTCATTAATTTATTACATGTGTTGGCCCATGCCATCTAAGTTATCTAGAACAATTTTCTTAGCGGCATTTACCATCGTTACCCTACATCAAAAGTTAAATCCAGCTTCTTGAAAAATTCCTCAGCCTCTGGAGTCCTTCTTAGAATTCCATTCTGAAGTCTGATCAGTTGAGGAGTGGTGGCTAAATGGAATTCTTCTTCTCTTTGAAATACCAAATCAAAGTTCCCGTTATAGAAGAAGACTCCTGACTCAGGCTCTCTGATGACCATCCCTCTTCTGCCTTCAACCCCTGGAGGGGGAACCAAGTTTTTGTGCATCTCATCAACCACTATATTTTCTTTTACAAATATTTCCTGTAGTATCTCTGAGCTTCTTTTTCTTTTCTTGTCATTGATTGAGACCCTAAAAGTAGAAAGCTCAGATGGTGGTGGAATGCCTAGAGCTTTTGCTTGAGATAAGACCCACTAAAATTTGGCTATGAGGCTTTGGAGTAAGCTAAATCAATTGACTTACTGTTTTATCTTGGAGGCCAAGCATTATTCAAAGGCCATTAACTAAACCGCATGTCTTTAATCTGAACCTTTCATAGACAGTGACGTTTAATGGGTCATTACCTCTGGTGATCCTCATAGTTGCTTCTTTGGAAGAATTTACTCTGTAGCTGATCATTGTGATTGGCAGCTGATTAACCCTATGAGAGATCTGTTGATTGTATTCATCAAACATATTTTTTATTTTAGCCTCATACTCAGCCATCTTCTAAGCCCGAGCCTCTGATTGTAGCAGGGTTCATGATTTTCTGCAAAGATTCTATGCCTTCCACATTTCTCAAGCCATGAGATCAGCCTAGTCTTTTCATCTCCTTAACTTGAGCCATGACATCCTCATTAGTCAGCTGCCCCTCTGGGATGACGAAAGACTTGAGACTTGGTATTTTGGGAACTGAACCTCTTTCTTCCATATAAGGCATGATTTCCTTCAATGGTTCTTTAGTTTCAATACCTTTCCCTTTGGATTTATCTCGAGGTAGGGTTGGATCTCTGGGGGAGTTGGTCTCTAGGATAAGTAGGAGGAGAAAGATGTGATTAATTGTTCTTGTTTATATGTTTAGTGAATTGTTCAATTGTCATTTTTGTAACATCATGCTTTTGGATAGGTTCAGGCAGGACTAAGTTTAAAGGAGTTGGTGATAGAATTGATGATGATGTAGGAATTAAGAATTTTAGTTTCTTGACTAAAGGTTCATCATGTGATACTTTCTTTTCTGAAGTGTTTTCCTCTGAACTCTTTTCCACTGAAGCATGAAGAACTAAAGCATTTTCTTTATTGTCAGGGGGGCTTGTTCTACATTCGATAACTCTTGAGCTGGTTGTTGCTCCCCCTGAGCATTAGCTATAGTATCATCCTCTGAATGTTCCCCCCTGAGTATGATCAGGGTTCTAAGTATTCTCTCAGTGGTGATTTCACAGGTAGTATTTCTCCCACTTCTCTCCTCATCATTAGCCTTTTTAAAGACTTCTGCTGCTTTGAGAAGGAGAACCATGTCCTTAAACATAAGCCTGAGATCCTGAACATGTTAGGAGTTTGTGGCCACAGTGGATTGAACCGATGCGAGTTTGTCGAAAACCGCTTGCATCCCTTTGCAGCCTGATTTTCCGACTAAGCACACCCTACTATTTTCTATGACATTTTCCCACGTCTTGCTGAAAGGTAACAAAAACAAACGACTCTCCAAAGTGTGAATGCATTGAATTGTTTTGTTCATATGCCTTGAGAAAGAATGCTAGTAAGCTGATCTTTACAAGGACTGTTGACTTTTGCATCAAACAATGACAATTTCACTTTAATGGATTCCTGAACAGGATTGTTGGATGAGATTCCTTAATCATCTAGGAGGCGTGTTCTTTTAGAGCTCTGAGAGTAGAAACAGCAAAATTTGCTTTAGAGCATCAACAATAATTGAAGGCATAGAGGACTGAATATCATCAGTCACTTTCTTGGAGATGCTGGACTCTAACAGATCAACCTTGGTGTTCAGTGTGTGCAACTCTTCATGATGATAACCAAGGGGGTCTGACTGAGCCGGCATATCAACGGAAGCATTAAAGGTTTCAGCAGTACCTTCCTGAGAATCATTGTTAGTAGAGTTTGGAGTCTTAAAGCCTATCAGCGAGACCAGGTCATCATCAGGCATAAAATGTAGTCCAGAGTCAGAGTCATCTTCTATGCCAATAGGTTTAGAGCCCAAAAAGGTGATATTCTCTGCCCATCAACCATTGTTTGTTCCTCTTTTTTCTTGATGGATGGGCAGTGATGACATCAAATAACGTCACTTTATTATATCATTTATCACATCTGTTTTGCCTACTTTTATATAATTATTGCATGATTTGGTACTTAATTGCGTTAAAGTTGATAAATACAGTAATTCAGGAGTGTTTTGTGAAGAAAAGCTAAAAGGCACATAATTTGGAGCTAAAATGAAGACATCTGAAGATTGCTAATTTTTGACACATACGCCGTATCCAGCTAAAGAGATACGGTGTATCAGTGCCAAAACTTCACAAGAAAGCGCGTTTGACCAATTCCTATACGGCGTATCAATTTGCTTCCATACGCCGCATCTAGTTGGATAAGTATTCAAAGATATAGTAATAAATGTAAATTAGGAATGATATAACTGATTGATTGAGAATGTAGCGCGCACTCCAAGGAATCCAACCTTATACACCGTATCATTCAAGAAGCATACGCCGTATCTAAAGATTTTGAAGAACTTAAGACCATTGCCTGACTTTGAAGAATACGCCGTATATACGTGTATATGATACTTTGGTCAAAAATCAAGAAAAAACACATTTTCAGCGGATATGGCGTATCCAAAAATGGATATGGCGTATCCAAAAAGCGGATATGGCGTATCCAAACCTGCTCAAGAAAATTCTAGAATATTTTATTCGTGGAGCCTACGCCAACCAATCCCGATAAAGTCCTATTGAGTTCCAATACGCCGTATAGACCAATTTTCAGAGTCTTAAAATACCAAACCCTAAATACGATTTAGGGTATGCTTTTAGCCACTAAGTCCGATTTCCAAAAGATTTATGAAGCCAAGAAGGTCCTAAAAAGTGGTCCGATCAATGGGAAAACTCTTGTAATCTCTACACTCTAACTATAGCGCGTTCGGGTTTAGCCAAGAATTCTCAGATTTAAGTTCGTTTTTGAATTCAGTGGTTCTTTCAACGTCTAATGATCGTTGGTATTTCTCCCTTTCTAGCAGTGGTGAATTTAGTGTGAAAGATACTCGTCTTGCTATTGATGATTTGGTGCTTCCCTCTCATTCTGAGCCGACTAGGTGGGTTAAGTTAATTCCTATTAAGATTAATGTTTTTATGTGGCGAGCTCGTCGGGGGTGTTTGCCTACTAGATACAATCTGGTCCAAAAAGGTGTTATTTTGGAGTCCACTTCTTGCCCGGTTTGTTTTTCGGATGAAGAGGATGTCCATCATTTGTTATTTCGATGTTCTCTATCTCAGGAGGTTTTGCATCGTGTTTGCCGTTGGTGGGAGATCGATTTCCAGCTTTGGCGTTCGTTCTCAGAATGGGACGAGTGGTTCTCTTCTATTCGTCTTCCGGGTTCAGTTAAAGGTTTTTTGGAAGGAGTCTTCTACGTTGCTTGGTGGTTTATTTGGGGATTTCGGAATCGTTCTACTTTTGATGTTAATAAGCCGTCTAGATCGATCCTTTTTGAGAATATTGTCTCTTCCTCCTTTCTTTGGTGTAATAGTAGGTGTAGTAGAAAGTTCTCTAGGGATGATTGGCTTAAAAACCCGCATTTAATATCTTTGTAATTTCTTTTCTAGCTCCTTGCTAGTTTATAAAATTTTGCCGTTCAAAAAAAAAAAGAACTTCACCAATTCGGCAATTGAAGAAATAAATCTTAAAGCTTAACAACAAATCATCAATACCAAACATCAATTGTAAGTTATTTCATCTTAATTTCCTCTTAATTCTGAGTCTAGGGTTTCAATTTTGGACAAACCCAAAAAATTTGGAGATTTTTATTTTTCGTATGATTTATGCACAATTTAGACTAGATTATAGTAATGTATAACTATTTTGCTCCCTGTAGACACTGGTATTGCATAATTGAATGTATTGGTAAATATCAAATTTCGGAAAAAAACCCCAAATTATTTGTTTTCGACAAACTTCTCACATCTAGGATTATTTAAAACAAATGTTGTTTAACTACATTGTTAATACAACGTAAAAACGTTTTCATCATGCATATGATATCTTGAATGTTCATACGAAGTGCATAATTCATGTGCATTTTCGATTCATTCGACACGAGTAATATTAAACTTTGGAGTGCTTTAGTTTTTCTTAATACTAATATTATTTTTCTTTTAAGTTAAGCAAACCGCAACTCCACATTGTTTGCATATAGACACACACGTAGTAATGGTATGATTTTTCATTCTATTTTATCTTTTCTCTTATTGAAATCACTATACAATACATAGTGTACCACCCCAAAGTATGCGCCAGCGGAAAAGGTAACCGGATGCGTTACTTCATAATACATAAGCACAAGATATAAGAGAACGGCATCTAAGTGAGTCGTTTAAGAAAATAACTTCGTTGTTTCATTAAAAAAAATTGGTTAAAAATAAGTTGTCCCACATTTGCATCAATTGAAAAATATTGTTCAAAATACAACAAAGATAGAGTTGTGCAAATGAAATCCATGAAAATTATGCCTTGAATGAATGGAGACTCCACGCACTTGAAATACACCTTTGCAATTAAACACCTAAGAAATATGGTTCTTGCAATATAGTATATATAAAATACTATGCAAATCCAAACTCTTCACCCTTGACCAAGGTAAAAAGTCAAGACCTACCTAGAAATAAAATATATAAGAGAATCAATGATAAAAAGATTCCGGAAGTATGATTCCCGGGTCGTATGTCCCAACGAGGCTGCAATTGAAAGTTGATCTTGGTTTGATTTAGATTGAGTGAGAATGATTTTGATTGATTATAAGTCCTAACAACTACGGGAAGCAAAATTAGGTATAAGGAAACCCTAAATTACAATCTAATGGAACAAAACCTAAAACGGGCATGCAAAAAATGAGGCAAAAAAAAAAAAAAAAAAACACTACCAGCAGAAACGGTGCACTACCAGCAGAAACGGTACACTACCAGCAGAAACGGAGCTCTAAAACTGCTGATTTTAAAAAATCGTTTTTAGCCAAAACTCAAAACACGAAAGTTGTCCGGGACATGTTTTTAAGCAACTTTAATAAAGACACTTTATAAAAATAAGCACTCAATAAGCCCCAAAAATGCCAAAAGAGCTGCTGAAATTGCAAGAAAGTTAAGGTTATGGACTTACTTTAGTAAATAAGCTGTAAAAAAGCTCAAAATTAAACCAAAATGAAAAAAGGCAAGATGTTTGGAAAGCTTATATGTTGCTTAATCTATTCCAAAAAGCCTTATACAACCAAAAACAACTTAACTCAACTCAATTTGCATCAAATAATATAGTTAACTCTCTAACTTTTTCTAAAATAAGCCAAAATGAAAATAAGACTAAAATCCCTAAATAAGCCAAACTGAGAAGTGTGCTTTTGGAAATAAGGCTCACCTAATGAGTCCTTATAAGCCCACCTCCTTCACGTTTTTAAATAATCCATTGAATAAGCACAATAAGCACAAATGACTAAACTACTATTTTGTTCGGTTTTTTACTGAAAATAAGCAACTGTTTGAAGCTATAATAAGTGAGCAAGCAATTGGATTCTTATGATGATATAACCTAAAAACAGATTGAGATTTAAAGTCAATGAACAATAATTAAGACTCAAAAAGATATTTTGAAACATTAAATAAGCCAGAATGAGCTTATGAAAAAGCTAATTATCCCCTTTTTTAACTCTCATTAGAAATGGCAGATGTCTAAATAACTTAAACGTCAAACACATTTGCACATTACAACAACATTACCCAATCATAAAACACTTAAAATTAATATCAAAAAAGCTTGATATCTACTTAAGCTAAAACTCAAAAATAACACTTCTAACTGTTAAGCAAAATTCAAACAGTTCACACATATGCTAATATAAACTTGAGGAAATTGAAATGCAACAAATAAAAACTTTGATATAAACAGCTTATAAGACCTAAATATAGCTAAATGAAAATTTACCAAATGACCACAACCAATTCAAGAGCCAAAATGAAACCCATTTTCAGCCCTTGACCCAAACACACCCTTTAAGCATTTATGAAATCCATTTTAAACTAATTTAAGAGATTAGGCCATAGCTTTTAAAGACAAATGATTATATGAACATATTTAACACTAATGAACCGTTTCACAACAAAATTAAGCACTTAGATAAGCTGAATAAGCAAAAGGAAAGGCCAATTTTAGCTAAAAATGACATATTAAAAGAACAAGTATAATAAAAATGATACAAAAGCTTTGAACCAATAAAATTAAGCATATATTAACACTATAAGCAGATAATGACAAATTAAACAAAATAATCAATGCTACAGTAACCTTAAAGAAAAGTGCAAGAATTAAATAAAGAGGACTTACCAATGACCTCATAGCTTAAACAAGGAGGAACCCACAAAGGGTCAGCTATAAAGCACCCTAGCTTATTAATAAGCTAGTTGTATGATCCATATGGTTTCCATTACAACCAACGTCCAAAATGCTTTCCACAATTCAAATGCAAAGGTTAAATTCAGGTAATTAAACTGGTTTGCAAATTAAAACCTTAGTTAACAACTTATTTAGCTCGAAATAAAGAGCTTAGAACCTCTTCAGAGTTTAGGAGTAGCTTTAAAACAAACTTAAGGTAATGTAAACTTGGAAACGAATTGCAAAATCAACAAACTGACAGTTCATTAAACTTGGAACTTTAAACAAAATTGCAAGAAAGGAAAAGTTTTTTTTTTATATTAAAAACTAAAATTACACTTCGCTTTACATGGCTTACTCGCCCTATTTATACAAAGAAAAAGGTAAAAACAAGCGAAGTCTACTGTTTGACTTTCATTGACTGTTCTTTGTTGATCTTTATTTTTGGACTGTGTTTGTTTGCTGAGTATAAAAGCTTCCTTGTGCTAGTTTTGTTGATATAACTCACAATATATCCTGGCCCTAATTTCCTAGTATTCTCTCTCAACCATTGGATCGAAATATGCCCTTGGTTGCCAACTTGGGCATAGTGGCATGTGGGGTATGGGAAGGTTTTGTCAAGTGTGTGATGGAGTGTTTGCAAAGGGTAGAAGTATAGGAGCAAAACAGGGTTGCTAGGCAGGTTTTGGTATTGGCGGGAAGATTGGGAAAAGGTTTTAACAAGTTGGGTTGTGACCCCGCCCAAAACACAAGAAAAAGGGAAGTTGTAGATGATTAAAGGTATGTTTTGGTTTGTGTACAAGAAAAGGCCCCTCCACATCTTTCTTCTTTTTCATTCTCTTTTTAGAACTTGGCCTGGTATATCACTTGAGACCGCAATGATTAGTACTATGGATTTAGATGGAGGAACATGTTCAAATGATAAATTTCTAGGATTAAACCAAATAGCCTACATGTCGTAAAATTAACTAACTACCCTGGTTAGTTAAATCCTGTGTAACCCTTGTTTACTCTTATTTTTAGAGTAAAATCCCCTAGAACAACCTGTTGAGCCATTCCTTTCTTTTTCTACACCATATTATATGTTTCGTTACACATTTGCACCTTAGCCTACCATGTAGATTAAGCCTATTTTAATCAATGTTGCTCGTTGCTTTCGTGTAAAGTTTTGTATTTCCTGTGTCAAAGTTAAATTTTTCTATCTCTGTAATGGTCAGGAAATTGCACAATGCAATGGGAAAATATGTAGCTTGTAAGTTTCGCTACTTTTGCGATTATGAATCATGTCCGAAAAAGAAGTGTTTCAAGGAAAAGATTTTCCGATTAAATTATGATAGTGAAGACGGTAGAATTAAACCGAGATTTATTATGTTTGAAAAAAAAGGAAGAAAAATAGTCGGTTCAAAAGAAGTTTATACCGAAGGAATCACTTGGAAGGATCGATTATTCGTTGATACAAAAATCAACGATGTAAAGACTTGTAAAAAGTGGCCGATATCACCACTTATTATGTAAAAGGATGTAAAGAGCGGGATGTAAGGGAAGTTGACCGTTATGGGAACGCCAACTTAGGTTGTCTTTGTCATTTCTGTGATCGAGGTGTCTGTCTATATGTTTGAGTCTTTGTCATGGAATGGTCAGGGGAAAGTTACTAGTAACCGTACCTTATTTGTTGGCTTAATCTATTTGTTTTGTAAATTTTGTTTAACACCCATTTTACTTCCCTTTCCTAGCAACTAACCTTAGTGTCTACTCAAACGAGGACTTTGATTTGAATGTGTGTGCTCGTTTTAATTTAACCATAGATCAACTTATTTTCATAGTCATAATTCAAGATGAATCACGACTCAAAGCAACAACTTATTAGGTACTTGCAACTTGATTTTAAACCATAGAACTTTTTGCAACATATTTATCATTTTCATAAGTTCTTTAAAGCTAGGAATGTGTTGCTTAGTTTGAACACCTACCTAGGCCTCGCTCCCTAGTAGGATATCACAACCAACGACCGGTGTTCTTAGTTTGAAAACCCACCCCGTTGCTAGCGTAGTGGGAAATCACATCAACACCTTCTTCCTAATATGGCTAAGGATCGGTGTCTTAGTTTGAACCCTCACCTAGACCTTTCTTCCAAGTGAGATATCACAACACACCAAATCCCTAGAAGTAAAGACGTCTTAGTTTGAACCCCCACCTCGTGGTTAGCGGAGTGGGATATCACGACACATCTTTTACTAGCTCCATATGATCAAATGTATGCTTCATTGGCATAATTACAATATTCGTGCATTTTTGCATTCATACTTCATTCATGCTTCTTTGGCATTTTATCTTTCAAAACCTTGCTTTTAAAGAATCAAGTTACAAATTTGAAGCTTTTTCTGAAAACATCGATTGACTTAGTTGAACAAGCACGTATGATTAGGTGGATTAGAAGCTTATGGGAGAAAAAGAACACAAGTTATTCATATAAGTTTTGAGACGAATCTTGCTTAACACATAAACTTATATTTAACTCTATCATTTCTTGTTCTTCACCTTTTTAAAATTCAAAGCAATAGAATTCGTGAAAGCTCGGCCTGAAGGAACTAGCTAGGGCTCAATACGCCCGATCGAGTCAAAAATTATTCTCATTCTACCCAAAAGAAAAGTCAAAACTGTGACAAAACACTTATTTTATTTTTGAAATTTTTTTTTTTTTTTTAATTTTTAAATTTTTCATTTTTTTTGGTATTTTTGCAAAAATTTTGGTGAAAATACGGGATTACGTGGTAACAATGTTGCAGGCAATAATCAAATCGAAGATACCCCCCCCCCCAAACTAGTACTAAACATCGTCCTCGATGTTTTGAAGGGTACTACGTTATCCTAAGGCCGTTTATGAAGTATGCCAAATGATAAAACGTTAGTCGATTAGATTATGATATCGGGATTCCCAAAATGAAGCTGAGGATTTGAAGCTCGAGTGATCGAAAATACAAAACCGAGAACACGAGAGCCTTCACAATCCGGGCAATCCTGGACAATAAACAACAACAACACAAAACACGGGTGATAGAAAAGACAAGCTATCTTACACAACAAACAACACTTATTCATATAATTACAACTACGGATAAGCATGGGTTGCCTCCCA
>BQNB010100656.1:0-11540 GCA_026074375.1 Tanacetum coccineum
CCGAGTACGTCGGTAAAGCTTATGCTGTAGGTTCCGATTTATCTTCACTTCATAACCCGAACCACGAACTAAGAAACTAGAAAGAAAGAGAGGTGAAATGAGAGAGAGAGATGAGAGAGAAAATGAGATGGAAAAGAAAATTTAGATATTATGAAAAAGATTAGATATTTTCTAATAAGAAAATATCTATATATATTTAGATATTTTAGAAAATATCTAAATATATATATACCCCTACACATTTAATGTGACGCGCGGGATATTTAACTAGGACCCGGGCTCGGGTTTTGCTTGGGATTAAACCCAAAACATATACAATATTAGATTATCTATCGAGCCCGATTCCCGATATTATCTTATTACAACATTAACTAATTAAAGACCGAAGCTCCATCGTAGAGTGACCGAGCTTCCTTGTTCGACTCAATAAATTGAGGCTAACACATGCATATATGTAACTAAAGTTATTTTGTGATATAGTATTATAAAATCGCACAAGAAATAATCAAACACCCATACTCCCCCAACGTAAACCTGCTACATATTTCTCAACATTCACTCCTCATTTCATATACCACCACATTTATTCATCCTCAACCCAAATTTTTCAAAACCATTACATTAAATACTCCTTCAACAACCATAATAAATTCACCTTATACCTCACAAAACTACACAAAAAGGTAATAATTATATTTTTAAATATTTTTACTCATTGTAACTTTTTTATGACATGCTTAACTAATATATTTTAATACTTGTATAAGTATAAACTACTTCATCATGTATCCAAAATACATCTTTTTAACTCATTTCAAAAAGTTTCGATCATAACTTGAGTCTAAACGTTTTTTGTTATTTGTTACATTATTTGTGTTTATATTGTTAGTTCTAAATACTTATATATATATATATATATATATATATATATATATATATATATATTATATATATATATCATATATATATATATATATATATATATATATACATATATATATGTGTGTGTGTGTGTGTGTGTGTAGTTAATATGCTTATTTGTGTATATATAACATGTGCATCTAGAAGTTATAAGTAGATCCTTATATAAAATTAGTTAATACCCGTCCAAAACTAATCTGATAGAGATTAATTTTGGGAACTCCCCGTTTAACACTGCCTTTTGAATATTTTATCTCATTTAGGATGTGTATACGTTCTAGCGAGTTTACTATTTAAGAAAAAAAATTGGTATACATTTCTCTTTACTCCTTCGAGTTTGCGTTTTATACGCATACTTGGGAAGTTAAGGGGGAATGTTGTTTTATTCTTAAATAGTCAACCTGCTAGAACGTATACGCATATGAAATAAAATATTCAGAAGGTGGGTTAGGATCTGCCACATGTGACCACATATGTTTCATTCGTATATGCATATAATTTATTATGTTGTTTAAAATTTTCATTTGGAACGAAAATAGATGTACGACATGAACATTAATGACCCAGAATTTGTGAATGGAGTTCTTATCGCTGTTGAGTCTAACCGAGTGGCTAAGGGAAATATTGAGATTTTTTGTCCGTGTTCGCAATCTAAAATATTTGTACCATATAATGATATTAAACTGATTGAATTTCATATGCTCAAATATGGTTTTGTCCGTAAATATACTTATGCGAGATCATTAGTTGATAAGAGCACATCGAGTGATGTATCAAACGAAGTTTTGAACCCGCGCGTTTGTAGACAATTGTATTGTATGTATAACAAATGTAGCTATTTAAAATATTGTATTTTTTTTAATTGAGAAAAAATTACATCTAACATATATAGAAGCACAACAAAAACTTTACATGTATGAAGCAATATTAAAGACATAAAGTTTAAGAGTTTTAAGCTTAGTTATTCATAACATGTATAAAAAGTAAGTTATGTTAATAAAATTGAAAGACTCGTTTAAAGGAGAGACGCTGAAATGCCAAAATCAAGATTCCAAAAATCAAAAGCTCCCTTCACAAAGTCATAGTGTCGTCCCTTAAGTGAGAGCTTTTTATCCACCATTGCTTCTCTCACAAAAAGATACATCAAAAGGTTTTACAAATATACATTCACAGCCTTTTGCATTTAAATGCCAACACAGGATATGTACCTTTAAGTGATTTGTTTAGTGTATTTAGCAGCGATGGATGTTCAGTTAGAGTTGCCTCTTCTAACATTCGAGACAGTTTCGTGCAGACTGTGTTGGTTGTGCTTCCTAATAAAAAAATCCTCATAACATAAGAAGATACCCCATTCTAAACCACATGTAATACAACTTGTAATCAGAAATGCAGTAAACATCATAAACTTAAGAAACAAACAGACAGGCGTATATACACACAACTTGATTAAAAGTTTAGCTCTCTCTTGAGCCTCTTGCATGCTTATGTGTCGCCGTTGAGAATGCCTATCTATACCTTCCCTCTGCTTCCTCTGCAACTTTCTCCACTTCTTCGCCACATTAGATAGATACTTTTGATAACATGAGTCGTTAATATCGGTTCTAACACGTGATGACCTCCTATGACTTTCTTTCTTATTTGATCTTCATTTTCATTTAGAATTAAATTAAAGAATATCATTTTATTAACCATCCATACGGTATAAAACCGTAATACAGTGTCACATTACATTTTGGTTTAATAGAGTTTGTAGCATGACCCTTATGGAATTGACCAGCTTGACTTTCCTAATTTTGTCAACTTTTTTGTAGTGCTCAAAGCAGTTTGAAGCACCCTACAAAGTTCATCCAAGTCAATGGATTTAATCTAACCGAACCAACTTAACATCTTGGGCATCTAATGAGTTGAGCCAACCTCACAGTGTGTAAATGTCTAAAGATGTTTGTCCACGCTCTTGTAATTTAAACTCGTCAATTCAAAGTTCTAATTCTAGTTTAATTATAATGAGAAAATATGCATACTTGACAGCGTTGGTGATAGCATCAAAAGGATCTCATCCATCAACCAAAAAAACCAAATGACTCCCTTCAAAATCTTTCTCGACATGATCTCCTGCTAATTAACATAAAGTCATCATATTCGTCTACTTCTTATTATTAACAACAACATAAATAAATATAAGAACAAAAGAATATCCACACCACTTTCCAAAACAATCTCCGAACCATTTTTCAATTTCCTTGTATAACAACTGTAAAATCACCATCAGGAATAGGAAAGTAGACGATTGATGAGGTGTTATTTTATATACTTTTTTGGGGTCATTTAACCCTCTAAATCATGCAAATATGCACAAATATTGTACTTAATCGTTTCTTTTTTATGTTTTAGTATTTGAGAAGCATTTGGAAGAAAAGCACGTGACTTGGGCTCGATTTGGAAAGAAACTGGACAAGAATGCAACTTTTCAAGCTCCCGACTTCCATTATGATGCCTTCACCAAAAGTGCATAGAAAGTGAATTTTTTAATCAATTTTGTGACTTCTCAGAGCGTAGGGACGGCGTCAGAATTTACTACTAACGTCGTCAAAGTTGAAGGGTGACGTTGTCACACCCCGTCATAGGGGGGAACACGGGAATGAAACATAATGATCAATCATAACGCAAGACACAAAATAGAGAAAACTAAAATGCATTAATGAAAAGTGTCATGTTAACCATCAACCTAAATACAACCTCGAGTGATGTCCCATCCAAGAACACAACATATAGTCGCCCATTATTACAATCATAAGCCCACGCAGGGGTCCGTACAATCTTAAACCTTAATCCTCAAGAAAACTAATCCATAACATACTTCAAAAGCAAGACCTCTCAAACATGATCCATACATGATGCACTTAAAGTATGCTATCACATATCTCAACCTTAACGATCATTAACTTCACCTGAAAATGATACTCGAAAACGTCAACAATAATGTTGGTGAGCTCGTAGGTTTGACCTTAAACCCAGTTGTTGTTCCAATCATTTAAACAGTGGACAATAGTGCTATTTGACAGTGAATATATGCAAACAACCCATGACTTAGCATCCCCGCTAATCATGTACCATGGCCTAGCATCCTCGCTAGTCACAACCAGCATATCCCAATGCTCTTGGAGTCGCAACTCCGATATGTCACTTACGCACCTAAAGGGCCTACCAGCTGGAGCACTATATTAGGGCAGGACCACAACCCTTGCCATGCCAAACACAGTACATGCAAGTAAAATCACAACCCTTGTTATGCCAAACATATTACATGCAAGTAAAATCACATTACTTATATTCACATAGCAGTCATAAGCACATAAATTGTCTCAAAAACAAAACCACATTTCGCACAGTTAAGAAAATCATATTTCAAAACAATTTGAGTATCATTTTCCCCCAACGGAAAAACAGTAAAAGTAGGGCTACGAGAACTCACCTCAAGAAAAGGTCTCAAACAGCCAACTCAAATCACAAGCAAATGAAACGACGTCCGCACATGACCTAGTCCAGTTAATGTCCCATTTTATCATTCATTACCAAAACAGTTTTCAGGTTTGATGCATAGAGGCTAGACGCATATTGTACGGTTATCTTTAACGTTTCAGTGGTGTGATGGTTGACAACTTAACTTCAAACGATACCATATCCCAACTCATATCCCGATATAATATACTTATACTATTTAAGTAAAATAGATAAGTAAAGTAAGATAATAAATACTTATAAATATACTTCGATAAATCCATTCGGTACACTTAGTTACCATAAATATACCGTTTATACTATATGAAATGAAACGTTTATTTACGTTAATCATTTTAGAGAAGTTTCGAGAAAATTATATTTTTCGTCTTTTAGTCGGCTTATTAAAATAGTAAAATAATGATAATTTTTATTAAATTGAAAAATCACGTTTTAAGTAAAAAAATTCTAATTATAGACTTTTTACGAAATTTCGACATGACCCGTACGTTTATACAACGTTTTTCAAGGTTATAAACCCTAAATTTTCAACACTTTTCCACAAAATCCCCATTTTCTGACAAAATGCCAAAATCTCACTCGCAATGTTTCTCAAAACATATTTCCCAAAACATCTTTCAATATCATTTCCTAAGTACATTTCGCGTTCCAAAAATAAGTCAAAACTCATAAAACAACTATTTTTTGCTTATTGGGCTTTAAGGCCCAATAAGGATCCACTAAGGGTTTTACATATCCAAAATACGTTTTAAGCCCGAAATAAAGCCCATTACTAGATATAAGTCCAAATCAATAAGTAACAAAGTAATTCGGACCACAAAAATCACTCAATAAGTCGCGGCTTATTGAGGCGTTTTGGGTCGTGAGCCCATAAGCTCCAAAATAAGTCTATATGGTTTAAAAATAAGCTAATAAGCTACATTAAACATTTGGTTAACACCATAAGCTATAAAAATAGACTACAAATATACGACACACGAGGAAATCAACCAAAAACATTTTCCTTATACTTCCTTTTTAAGTCGAGAGCTAATAAGCTCAAAATAAGCCCATTTAAGCTTATTCAATAAGCTAAATAAGCTATTACTCAAAATAAACTAATTAGCAATACATATTTTTCAACCATCACGACCACAATATTAAGACTAACAAAACCTTATATTTCTTTTATTTCTATTCGACCCAAACCCCAACCCTTATAACATTTCACAAACTTTTCACTTTTGATTTTTAACAAATAAACCGTACAACTAGCATCTATGCATCACTTAACACATAAAAGTACAAGTTAAATTAGGATTAATAAAACTTACAAAAAGGGTTTTGAAAACGAGATTTAACACGGAACCGACAACCCAAACGTTGTTTTTATGAACCCACGCCTATTGGTATCAACCCGGATGACTTAGACCTTCATGTTCTTGATCAAAACTTGAAAAATAAATGTGTTTTTGATGGGTTTGTTTTTCAAATTCAGCCAAGAAGGAAGAGAGGATATTTTTGATCTTTTATGTGTTTTTTGTAACTATGTGCGTTTTGAAAGCAAAAGGGATAATATATTCATGTACCAACTAGACAACATTCATAAAGACAAGCCTTCTTGCCCCCTCCTTGGTACAAATTTCGTTCAAGAATCCTAGGGGCTCGGGTTGCCTTCTTTTTGTGTCGGTTTCGCTTAAAACTCAAAAACCTTGACCGTAAAATATTTCCTGAAGTTACTTAGCATTTTTATTCACTTTAAAAATACTTTTTCCATAACCTAGAGTATTTACACAATATATTTTCAACTTAAACGTCCCAAATAACTCATTTTGACATTAACGGACGTGTCAGTACTTGTTTTTTTGCATTTCTCAAAAAAATCACGGGCTAACCACCCGAAACATAAATAATATAATAATACCCTCTAAAAAGGATTAGTATACACCATAAACCATCAAACACCTCAATCTCATAGATTCATCACCATCAACACGGTACATATTCTAATAAAACTGACAAACGTCAAATAGTCGAAGGACTAATATTAGAATATTCAAAACACAAAATGGGCAAGGGTTAAATTCTACCCTCCCCTCTTAAAAGAATTTCGCCCCTAAAATTCATCTACTTATCAGCACTAAACAGATGCGGATACTTAAGTTTCATCTGATCTTCACGCCCCCATGTGAATTCAGGTCTAAGTTTTGAATTCCACCAAACCTTGACGATGGCAATTCTACTATGCTACGACTTCTTGAACCCTTGTTCCAAGATTTTCATAGGCTCTTCCACAAAATTCAACTTAGCATCAACTCGGATCTCATCTAAAGGTACTTGTAGTGTTGGATCAGCCAAACACTTCTTAAGGTTCGACACGTGGAACGTGTCATGAACACCATTCAATTCCTTATGCAACCTAATCCACAGGATACTCGACCTATCCGCTCAGTGATCTCAAATGGTCTGACAAACCTAGGTGATAACTTTCCTTTCTTCCCAAAGCGTACCACACCTTTTCAAGGCGACACTTTGAGCAAGACATAATCACCCACACTAAACTCTAAGGGATTTCCTCCTTTTATCGGCATAACTCTTTTGACGATCACGCGCAGCCTTAAGTCTATCCTTAATCTGCGAGATCTTCTTAGTGGTTTCTTGCACTAACTCAGGTCCTATCAACTGACCCTCTCCAACCTCAGCCCACATAATCGGGGAACGACACTTTCTACCATACAAAGCCTCAAATAACGCACAACTCACACTAAAATGATAACTATTGTTATACGAAAACTCAACTAATAAAAGATGAACATCCCAACTTCCCCTGAAGTCTAGGACGCACGCCCTAAGCATGTCTTCCAAATTCTGAATAATACGCTCACTCTGACCATCGGTCTGAGGGTGGTAAGCCGTACTCATGTCTAAATGGGTTCCTAATGCCTCTTGCATTGACTGCTAAAACCTCTATGTGAAACGACTATCTCGATCAGATATGATCGAGATTGGCACACCATGTCTTGCTACAATCTCATTCAGATACAATCTAGCCAATCTATCCATCTTATAATCCTCACGCATAGGTAGAAAATGAGCAGACTTAGTCAATCGATCCACAATGACTCAGATTGTGTCATGCCCACTACTAGTCCTAGGCAACTTAGTTACAAAATCTATAGCTATCCTTTCCCACTTCTACTCGGGAATCTCAGGTTGTTATAGCAAGCCAGATGACCTTTGATGCTCAGTCTTAACCTTAACATAAGTCAAACACTTACTCACATACACAGCTATGTCCTTCTTCATACCCAGCCACTAATACCTATTTCTAAGGTTATAATACATCTTATCAGCTTCTAGGTGAACAAAGTGCTTTGACTTATGGGCTTTGTCCATTATCAAGGTTCTCACATCACCCTTCAAAGGAACCCATATTCGATCCATGTAATACAACGCTCTATCACTACTAAGTTCAATCATCTCATCTATTCCTCTCTGCAATCCTGCAGACTCATCAGACGCCTCCTTCTGAGCCACTAATATCTTATCCTTGATACTCGACTGAAGGCTCATATTCTTAGCTCTAACTCTCTTAGGTTTTACTCTCTCTTTCCTACTCAGCGCATCAGCTACTACATTCGCCTTACCAGGATGGTAGTGAATTTCGCAATCAAAATCACTAAAAAGCTCTATCCAGCGACGTTGTCGCATATTCAACTCTTTCTGACTAAAGATATGTTGGAGACTCTTATGATCAGTATATATGACACTCTTTGTCCCATACAAATAATGTCTCCAAATCTTAAGTGCAAACACAACTGTACCCAACTCCAAATTATGGGTGGTATAATTCTTCTCATGAATTTTTAACTGCCTAGACGCATAGGCTATCACCTCACCTTTCTGCATCAACACACAACCTAGTCCTAACCCGAATGCATCATAATATACTACAAAGTCTTCCGGTCTATCGGAGAGAGCTAGAACAGACGCACTACACAACTTGTCCTTTAAAGTTTGAAATGCATTCTCCTGCTCCTCACCCCAATCGTAGGTCTTACTTTTCTGAGTCAAGACATTAAGTGGCTGAGCTATCTTACAAAAGTTCTCAATGAATCTACGATAATACCTTGACAATCCTAAGAACGAACGAACTTCAGTCAGGGTTCTAAGGGCTTCTCAATTCTTAACAGCCTCAATCTTACTATGATCTATATGAATCCCATCACCATTAATCACATGCCTAAGAAATTGTACTTCTCGCAACCAGAATTCACACTTAGAAAACTTTGCATACAGTCTCTCCTTATTGAGCAGTTCTAATACCAATCCTAAATACCCTTTATGCTCCTCCCGAGTCTTAGAGTAAATCAAGATATCATCAATGAACACTAGAACAAACTTGTCTAGATATGGCCTACACACTCGGTTCATCAGATCCATAAATATTGCTGGTACGTTAGTCAAACCAAAGGGTATTACAGTGAATTCAAAATGTCCACAACGAGTTCTAAACTCGGTCTTTGGAATGTCATCCTCATGCACTCTCAGTTGGTGGTATCCGGACCTAAGATCTATTTTATAGAAGTATTGTGATCATTAGTCGTCGATCCTAGGGAGTGGATAACGATTCTTGACGGTCAACTTATTCAACTCTCTATAATCAATACACATTCTAAAGGAACCATCTTTCCTCTTAACAAATAATACCAGTGCTCCCCAAGGCGATGAGCTTGGCCGAATGAAACCTTTGTCCTGGAGCTCTCTGAGTTGACCCGACAACTCCTCCATTTCAAAAGGTGCCAATCGATAGGGAGATTTCACAACCGGTATTGCTCCAAGGATTAACTCAATCCAAAATTTGATTTCTCGAATAAGAGGTAATCCAGATAGGTCACCCGGAAACACCTCGAGAAAATATCTCAATACAACAATCTCTTCTTGTTTCCAATCCTTAGCCTTAGCACTCAACAAGTGTCTTACTTCCTCTTTCGGTCTTTCTTCTAACACTCTAAGCACTTTGCCACCTAGTGGAGGTTTCCTAACTACCTTCTCGTGACAAATTATTTTAGCCTTGTGGTCCAACAACCAATCCATTCCTATAATCACATCAAAACTCTCGCTTCCAAATGGTATCATATTAATGTCAAACACGTGACCTTCTATTTTTAGTTTACAATCTCTAATAACTTTATCAATCTCTACTAGCTGCCCGCTAGCTATCTCAATCTCATAACTAAATTCTAAATCATAGTCCTCTTATTTTCATTCTTTACATTCCTATCTCTACTTGGCTCTCCACCATTTCCTCTCTTCTCAGGGTTCTTCTTGACTGATCCATTCCTAATGGCTTCATCAGTTAACACACCAGCTTTCAGTACAACATTTTGAATCATTGTTGGCTCCGTTGCTGCCACCATCCCATGGATCTGTAGAGCAAGGCCATACACGTACCTCTCAATCCTTTTGTTTTCTAGGGTTACTAAGTGAGGAAATAACCTAGCCAACTCATAGAACCTATCAGTATACGCAGCATGGTTAGCCATGACCATGGCATGATTCCACAGCTCAGTTTCCAACTTTTGCATCTCATTACTTGGACATAACTCATCTCTCATCAATACCTTAAAGTCATCCCATGCCATACCAATAGAAACCTCACGGCTCTGTGTGTGAATCTGAGAATTCTACCACGTTAAAGACTTACCGACAAATGAATCAGCATTGTACTTTAATTTTTGGTCATCTCCACGCCCACTCATGTCCTGAACTAACTCCATCTTCTCTATCCAACGGGTATAAACTATAGTACTTCCCTTACCATCATACTTCTTAGGATTACAAACTAAGAACTCCTTATACGAACAACCTCCTCGGTTTTTGTTCATCGACACATTCCTAACATTACCTTGAATGTCTTCAGTGACCACATTTCCATTTCGGTTCCTATTATCTCCCTGATTGCTACCTTGGTTGCCTACTTGAGTTAAAATAGTGGGTAGCAAGTTCTATAATTGGTGGGCTATATTTGTGGAGAAGTCAGGGACTCCATCCACACCCTCTTTAACTTTAACACCTTGGTCATTTCCTTGACCCTCAGGTTCACCAGTTGGTTCAACATTCCTCCTCCTAGGCTCTCTCATTCTTCTACCTCCTTTACCAACTCGTCCACCCGTTCCCCTTCCTTGTGGTGCGGTAGTAGGTCGGCCAGCACTTCGGGTCATCACCCTTGGCGGCATTATCAACACAAGGAAGAACATGGGCAACGTTAGGTAGGCAGGACGGTCAACACGTATAGGATAACTTAATATACTATACTACGCCTAATACTGTCCTAAGGTGTCAACACCGATTTGTGTGGACGATAATACTAAATATGCGTGAGTCGTGATACGTTCATAATTACGTTGGCCACCGTATTTATACCCGTATCCTTTCCCAGTGGTACTTAGTATTAGGCTCACACATTTCAAATGAATGACTCAACTAGTACCATCTACCATATAACTACATAAGCACGTACAAGCGGAACACCGCGCACATAGATCCTACGATGCAACTATATGCATGTTCCTAGTTTATAGTCTAGGCCAAACCACCTAGTTCTCTATAACCTTGGCTCTGATTACCATTCTGTCACACCCCATCATAGGCAGAAACACGGGAATGCAACATAATGATCAATCATAACACAAGATACATAATAAAGAAAACTAATATACATTAATGAAAAGTGTCATGTTGACCATCAACCTCAATACAACCTCGAGTGATGTCCCATCCAAGAACACAACACATAGTCGCCCATTATTAAAATCATAAGCCCACGCAGGGGTCTATACAATCTTAAACCTCAATCCTCAAGAAAACTAATCCATAACATACTTCAAAAGTAAGACCTGTCAAACATGATCCATACATGATGCAATTAAAGTCTGCTATCACATATCTCAACCTTAACGATCATTAACTTCACCTGAAAATGATACTCGAAAACGTCAACAATAATGTTGGTGAGCTCGTAGGTTTTGACTAAAAACCTAGTCGTTGTGCTAATATTTTCAATTAGTTGGACAATTGTGCTATATGACAGTGAATATATGCGATTCACCCATGACTTA
>BQNB010100656.1:13219-24652 GCA_026074375.1 Tanacetum coccineum
TTCAGTGTCATGAGCTTAGGGCAATCTTAATATATTTCTTATGATTTTGTATGTGTTACATTATTTCACACCTTGAACTCTTGTGGTCGTACATTTATACTCACATAAACCTGTGAATTCACCAACTTTATGTTGACGTTTTAAAGCATGTTTTTCTCAGGTCAGTAACTGCAGTCTACTTGGTTACCATTTTGTGAGCATCATATTTGAGTCACGTTTTGCTGTCTCATATCACGAAAGTTTACTGCATTATTTTTGAACATTTGGTTATGTATTAAAATCTTTACGCTTTCATATGGGTGAACTCTTTAAGCATGGTGCTTTTGTACAAACTTTGAATTTAAATCAAACGTTATCTTTCAAACGACTCATATAGAGGTCGTTCTTTATCTATCTTGTGCTTATGTATTATGAAGTAATGCCCCCGGTTACCATTCCGCTGCCACATATTTTGGGGGTTTAACAGATTGGTATCTAGAGCCAAGGTTATAGAGAACTAGGTTGCATGTCTTACCTAGACTATAACCGTTTTCATAAACATTGCATCACATAAAACTTTTCATGAGCATACACACTATTTGCTTACATTATGTACTTACATGATTTATATACGTGCTTACCTTATCTTGCGTATATATTTACACTTGTCTTATATAATATACTTATATAAACCTTTTGATTATCACAACAATCATGTCGTCATCTTCGTCTCCATCCCATGTCACTGTTACGTACACCTTTGTATCCAGTGATGATGATTTACCATCTTGGGGTATCCCTTTGATGGAGGCATACGAGCCAGAGGCACCACTCTTACCAGTCCATGCTCCTATATATCCAGAGTATCTTGCACCATCGGACGACGACATAGCACCAACTGAGGATCAGCCACTACCTGTACCTGCATCACCCACTGCTCTTTCACCTGGCTACATTGCTGACTCTGAGCCCATTAAGGATGGCCCAAAAGAGGATCCCGAGATGGATCCCGTTGACTATCCCTCTGATGAGGAGGAGCCTCTAGCTCCATCCGACTCCACATCACATATACCAGATTTTGCTCCCTCATCTGAGGAGACAAAACCATTTGAGACCGATGAGACTGTTGCTACCCTTCCACCACCTATTTCTCTACACACTACTGTTCCTTTATCCCAGACCGGTCTCCGTAGGGCACGAAAGATGGTCCGACCCCAGCCACCTTTACCACCATCTATTTATGCACTCATAGAGGAGTGGCGTACTACACCTACATCCCCATCACCATCACCATCTCCACTATTACCTCTATCATCTCCACTACCCAAGATTCCATCACCACCATTACTACTACCATCACATACCCGTAGGGATAACATTACTGAGGCGGTCATGTCGCTTCGGAAGAGGGCTAGCTTTACTGCTCCATCTTAGAGGTTCGAGATTGGAGAGAGTTCAGCAGCCGCTACTGCTAGACAGCCCAGGTCTACTTTGGCCTGAGGTACTGAGTTGGATTTTATGACCGACTTAGAAGAGGTCAAGGAGAGTGTGACTGATATTACCGCCAGACATAGGCAGGATAGCGAGGAGTTTCATACGCATCACCAGGACGCTCAGGATGACAGAGCCGTACTACGGTTCTACACTTGCGAGGGAGAGGCGATATTATCGACATATGGCTATAGTTTCAGATCTGGAGGCTATGTATGCACGACAGGCTTGGACTCACTCCATGGATCGTATCTGTGAGTCGCAGGCTGAGATCAGAGTGTTACAGTTTGAGACCAGAGTATTACAGCAGCAGAGGCAAGATGACCATGATATGTGGACTAGAGCCATTGGACGCATCCAGACGCTAGAGATTGCTAGAGATCCCGAGCATCCCGATAGACTAGGAGACGCCGGTAGTAGTTGCTAGGATTGTATCATGTATTAGCTATCTTGTATAGCCTACTAAGTTTTATGGGTAACTCCCAGCTAGTAGGTTGTTAGGATCTTGTATTTCTCATTTTGTAACCGAACTAATTATGTATGTTTTACGATGTTGTTATATATATCGTCGATTTATTTAAGCCATCGTTGATCTTATTTTCATATATTCCTTGCGTATCGTGATCTCATTTTATATATCATACTCATTGTGTATCGTGATCTCATTTTATATATCGTACTCATTGAGTATCGTGGTTATGTTTCGGATGAAATATCACGTGTTATTTTCTTGTGTGAAATTAGAAAATGGCACCCATGACTCTGGGGGCGGTGGTGGAAGGACGCCACACACTGCTCGTGAGTGCACGTATAGTGAATTTTTGAAATGTCAACCTCTTAACTTTAAGGGGGCTTAAGGGGCTGTAGGATTAGCCCAATGGTTCGAGAAGATAGAATCTGTATTCCACATCAGCAAATACACTGTAGAATGCCAAGTGAAGTTTGCTACTTGCACTCTATTGGGAGGTGCACTAACATGGTGGAATTCCTATGTTAGGACAGTCGGACACGATGCTGCTTATGCGTTGCCATGGAAGACGTTAATGAAAATGATGACTGAGAACTATTATCCGAGGAACTTGGTTGTAAAGGGAACTGACATTGAGAGCTATACTCAACGCTTTCAAGAGATAATTCTGCTGTGTTCAAGGATGGTTCTGGATGAATCAGACAAGGTGGAGAAGTTGTTGGGTTTCATGGTCTAAAAACCTAATATTACATTAATATTTAAACGAGCTACGCAACAGATGTATATCACATATAGCATGAATAATTAACACATAAAAACAATAAACGTAAATAAGGTAACATACCTATAGCAATCAAGCTAGTGACGTAATGCAAGCGTCTTCGAGTATACGCATGTGTGTAATACCGTGTGATCCAAACACCACTACTAGTTACTAAGATAAGTAACCTCTACGTGTATCCACACTACACTTCGAACAATATCACCCGAATGCTAGTTCTTCAACCAACGAACAAGTGAACACCAATAAAAGCAAAATACAAAAACGCTAAGAGGGGTTGTTTGTTTTTGTCTACCAAGAGGGAAAGAGAAGAGAGAGATAACAATTATGAGCTCTAGGGTCCTCTTTATATAGTAGATGATTTTATGGTTTACCTAAAATACATAACTTGGAGGAAAATATAGCTCAAAACCCAACCCATATCCCCCTTGGGCTATATGGCCAGTCGAACAAAGCTCCAACACCATTTGGTGTTGACTTTTTGACTTTTCCTTTATTTATGGTTAATTACATTTAATTACCCATTAATTAAAAAGCCTTATTTATTAACTATTCTCAACGAACTAATTAACGACCATTAGGTTCCATCGTTGATTCATATATTAATATAAATAATAAATAATAAATATACCAATATATTATTATAAACATTAATAGAATGATATTTAAGTGTAAACGTGTGTGACCCCATAGGCTCACGTATTTCCAGCTGTATAAATATCCGTATGACATGAGCACAAACCAACACTAATTGCATTTTTAAGGAGTTTAGAGACACGAGTTTCGATAAAATGATTAATGTTGCTGAGGAAATTGCTATTGAAATAGATATTGTTCCAATATTTCGTCAAAAGCACGTAATTCATAGAAAAAGACAATTTGATGAGAATTTTGTGGATCAAGATACTTCATATTTCGTCGAAGAGTCATTTAAGGTTCAAAATTTCTTATACATTGTTGATCAAGCACTTGTTTCTCTAAGAACACGATTCGAGCAATACAAAGAGTATGAAAGAGTTTTTGGCTTTTTAGTCACTTCTGGCAAGTTGAATTCCTTTGATGACTACACTCTTAAGTCTCATTATAGTCATCTTGAAGCTGCACTCAAGAATAATGAACAATCTGATGTTGACGCTAAGGATATTTTTGTAGAGTTGAGGTTGCTTAACAATTATTTGCCTAAAAAAATCTAGGACCTTTTGATATTCTAAATTTTCTTATGGAACACGACTTTTTTCCTAATGCAATGATTGCATATAGAGTATTGCTCACTATTCCGGTAACTGTGGCGTCGGCAAAAAGAAGTTTCTCAAGACTAAAATTGTTAAAGTCTTACATGAGGTCTACAATGTCACAAGAGAGACTAAACGGACTGACATTAATAGCAATTGAGAACAGAGTATTGGAGAGTGTTGATTATGAAGATCTAGTCAACAACTTTGCTTCAAAGAATGCGAGGATAATGGCATTGTTCAAGAAATAAGTTAGAATAAATATAGCTATTTGTTAGAGTGATTTACTATTTTGTTGTTAGTTTCGTTTTTACTTTTTTTTCACATGTTGCAACTTTATCAATTTTAAAATTTTATATTAGTATTTAAAGTATTCGTTTTTAAGGGCACTAATTTTTTTGTAACCGAATAGGACACCCAAAATCCATGGGACGACCCTAAATGCAATGAGTGCTAACGTGTACCTTCCATTTGCAACACTTCCTTCACATGTACAGGCTAGAGCTTGAGGTGTCCGACGAGACTGCACACATTGTGGTTGTTATGTTTGATGAGCCAGCAACATCTTTGGCGAAGTGCTCCGCAGAATCAATCATAGAATTAGAGGATGAGCGTATATTTTATAACATTTATGGTAAATTCAGAAACACTTTTGATCTTACCTTACATATACAAGTTTCAGATGTGCAAGTGAGTTTACCACCGCCTATAGCAAACCTCTTTGGCTACTACTACATTCTAGAATCATGACCATAACTAATCAGAGTATTGGAAGAATTTGAAAGTTTCTGTATACGGCCTTAATCTATTTCATGTTTTCTCAAGCGCGGCGTTATTTTATCTATTTATATCATTTCTCGTAAACTTTCGATACTTAAAAGCATGAAAATTGTGCAGGTTCATTTGAAGACATCTCAAGCTCAAAAAGACTAAAGACACAAGTATTTTACACCTTACGGAAGATAAGTTAGAATAAAATAAATATTAAATCAAAAATGAAGCCAAGTACGCCGCACTTCAGGCCGAGTAAATGAAAGACATTTAGTACCTTAAGTACGACGCACTTCTACATCATGTGTGCCGCACTTCATCTTAGCATTAAAGTTCTACGCATTAAAGAACCAAAGTACGCCGCACTTCTCAAGGAAGTGTGCCGCACTTCTCAAGGAAGTGTGCCGCACTTTTGCCCTCGTCTGGCCTATAAATAGAGAAGAAATTCTCTCATATTTCACATAACACATTCCAACATAATTCACACACATCTCTTAATAATCTTCATCAGTTCCTAGAGTTTAGCATGATTTCCGGCGAAGAACAAAGATAATCATCGTAGTATTTAGTTAAGTAAGGTTTTTATGCGAATTCGTACTTGTAAAAGTGGTGTCCAGTCCATTTCTCAATCCGGATTTCATATGTTTCTTGTTTGTCTATTCAACCTTGTTATTATGAACACCATAGCCATGAGAGGCTAAACCTCTTATGACTACTCGATGATGTTAATATAATAATTAAGCATTTGGTATCATATTGATCTTATCAATTTTTAGCTTATTTTACAATCCTATCATATCTAATCTTGTTAAACGTGTTCATTAACTTTGATTGTATACTCATAATGGTATAGGTCGAAAGAACCGTTGTGAACTATATGATTTTAAAGATTTATTTATGATCCGTATCATTCGATCGAAGAAATTCACTTATGTTATTTGATAAACAAAATTGTCACTCTCCAACATAGGCAAAAACACGAGTATGCGACGAAGAATGATCAATCATAACACAAGATACATAATAGAGAAAACTAAAATGCATAAATGAAAAGTATCATGAAGATCATTCACCTCAAATACAGACTTGAGTGAAGTCCCAACAAGAACACAACACATAGTCGCCAGTTATTACAACCATAAGCCCACACAGGGGTCCATACTAGTCTCAAACCTAATCCTCAAAGTACTCATATCCAGAACAAAACTCAAAAAACTCTTCTAGAAATACAATCCATACAGGATGTCTTAAAGTCTGCTAACACGCATCACAATCCTCCTGATCATTTCCTTCACCTAAAAATGATAATCGAAAACGTCAACAATAATGTTGGTGAGTTCGTAGGTTTGGAGAAAACCCAGTCGCTGTGCCAATATCTCAAACAGTTGAACAATTGTGCAATATGATAGTGAATACATAAAAAGCACTCAATCCCATGATTTAGCATCCCCGCTAATCATGTACCGTGACCTAGCATCCCCGCTAGTCATCAATCCAACATATACCAATGCTCTTGGGGTTGCAACCCTGATGTTGCACGCACCTAAAGCCTACCAGCCGGAGCTATATATAGGGCGGAAGATCACAAGTCCCACACAGAAGTTCCACACAGAAAGTCCCACACATAAAGTTCCAAACAACATATTGTACCAAAACTCATGTCATTCACATATCAGTCATAGGCACATAACATTGTCCAAAAAAAACAAAACCACATTTCGCACAGTTCAAAAGACATTTGAGTATCATTTTCCCCCAACGGAAAAGATTTGAAAAAGTAAGGCTACGAGAACTCACCTCAAGCAGCAAACTCAATGTCACACAAGCAAATGCAACGACGTCCGAACACGACCTAGTCCAATTAATGTTCCACTCAGACATTTATTTCTAAAACAGTTTTCAGGTTTGATGCATAGAGGTCAGATATGCGTTGTACAGTTATTCTTAACGTTTTCAGTGGTTTAATGGTTGACAACTTAACTTCAAAAATATCACACTTCTTACTCATTCCGTAGCATAATATATATATACTTATACTATTTAATAATATAGTAGAGTAATATAAGAAAATTCTTATAACAAGCACTTATAATATACTTCGGTAAGTCCATTCGGTACTCTTAGTTACCATTAATTCATCATCTAAATATAAGAAACGGAACGTTCAATTATACTAAACAATTTAGAAAAGTTTCAAAAAGTACATTTTTTCGTCTTTTAGTCGACTTATTAAAATAATAATATTTTATTATTTTATCAAAAATGGCATTTTGAGTAAAAACTAAGTATATATTTTTTATGAAATTTTGACATGACCCGTACGTTTATACAACGTTTTTCACAAATTCGCCATTTTCAGACAAAATGCCAAAATTCCATATTTATCAATGTTTACCAAAACGTATTTCCCAAACGACTTTCAATATCAATTCATAAGTATGTCCCATTTTCTAAAGTTTGCCAAAACTCATAAATGACCAATTTACGCTTATTGGGCCATCCATTAAGATATTCATATGTATAATATATAGTTTAGGCCCAATACCAAAGTCCATTAGTGAATATAAGCCCAAAACAATAGCTAACAAAATAATCCGGACCACAATAATTCCTCAATAAGTCACAACTTATTGAGCTTATTGGGCCGTGAGCCCATAAGCTCCCAAAAAACTATAATAAGCTTTTAAATAAGCTAATACACTACGTAGTATATTCGATTATCACCATAAGCTATCAAAATAGTCCATAAATATACGACATACGAGGTAAATAACCAAAAACACTTTTCTTACACCCCTTATTATTGCCGTGATCTAATAAGCCCATAATAAGTCCATTCGAGCTTAAAAATAAGCCATTAACAAAATAAGCTACATAGCAAATAAATGTTTTTCAACCATCACGACCACGATGTAAAAACAAAAATTCCCTTTTGTCTCCTCTCTTGTATTCGACGCGAAACAAACATCCCTTTTTTATTTATTTCGTTTTTAAGTTTTGATTTTTACGACGATCAACTTGTACAACTAACATCTATGCATCTTAAGGTATTCAAAAGTACAAAAATATTTAAAATAAGATGACTTAGAAAAATCGCCAATTTTGAACAAGATTGACACGAATCAAACAACCCAAACGTTGTTTAAATGTTAACCCGTGCGCTAGAATCAACCCCAAACATTTATGTCTTCAAGTTTTGATCAAGTGGCAAAATTTTGTAAATGTTTGTGTGTGTGGGTTTATGGTCGGACGAACAAGAGCACACACACAAGTGTGTGTTTTATTTTTGAAAGCAAGAAAATGAAATGTGCAAGTTGTGAATGGTTACAAATTATATGTACTCACCCTAGGACATGGTTGCTTAAATAAAGCCTCCTTGTCCCCTTTGCCTTGCTCGGACCGAATGGAATCCAAGGGGGTCTCGGGAGTCTTCGTTTTTGTCCGGTTTACTTAAAACTCAAAAACCTCGATCGTATAATATTTCCCGAAGTTACTTAGCATTTTTGTTCATTTTAAAAATACTTTCCCATAACCTAGAGTATCTACACGACATATTTCCATTAAAAACTTTCCAAAAACTCATTTTGAACATTAACGGACGTATGAGGACTCATTTTCGGCATCTCACGCTATTCATGGGTCAAACCACCCGGAACACAATCAATATAATAATAGCATCTAAAAAGGATTATTATACACCATAAACCATCAAGTACCTTATTTCACATAAATCCATCACTGTCAACAGGGTACACATTCTAACAAACTGACAAACGTCAAATAGTCAAAGGACTAAATTAAAATATTCAAAACACAGAAAGGGCAAGGGTTACATTCTACCCCCTTTAAAAAGAATTTTGACCCCGAAATTCAGCCACTGACAGAACTAAACAGATGCGGATACTTAAGTCTCATCTGATCCTTACGTTCCCTCGTGAATTCAGGTCCACGTTTCAAATTCCATCGAACCTTGACGATGGCAATTTTACTCCGCTTAAGCTTCTTGAACTCTCTCTCTAAGATTTCCACAGGCTCTTTCACAAAATTCAACTTAGCATCAACTCGGATCTCATCTAAAGGTACTTGTAGTGCTGGGTCAGCCAAACACTTCGTAAGGTTCGACACGTGAAACGTGTCATGAACACCATCGAGCTCCTTTGGTAAATCTAACCTATAGGCCACTGGACCTACCTTCTCAATGACCTCAAAAGGTCCAACAAATCTAGATGCTAGTTTCCCATTCTTCCTAAAGCGTACCACACCTTTCCAAGGTGATACTTTGAGCAAGACATAGTCACCTACACTGAACTCTAGAGGCTTCCTCCTCTTATCGGCATAACTTTTCTGGCGATCACGCGCAACCTGAAGTCTATCCTTAATCTGCGAGATCTTCTTAGTGGTCTCTTGCACTAACTCATGCCCAATCAAATATCCTTCCCTAAATTATGCCCACATAATCGGTGAGCGACACTTCCTACCATACAAGGCTTCAAATGGTGCACACCGCATACTAGAATGATAACTATTGTTATACGAAAACTTAACTAATGGAAGATGAACATCGTAACTTCTCCCGAAGTCTAGGACGCACGCTCTAAGCATGTCTTCCAAAGTCTGGATTGTACGCTCACTCTGACCGTTGGTCTGAGGGTGGTAAGTCGTGCTCATGTCTAAACGGGTTCCTAATACCTCTTGCATTGACTGCCAAAACCTTGACGTAAATCGACTATCACGATTAGATACGATCGAGATCGGCACACCATGCCTAGCAACAATATCATTCAAATAGAGTCTAGATAACCTATCGATCTTATAGTCCTTACGCATTGGTAGAAAATGAGCAGATTTAGTTAATCGGTCCCCAATGACCCATATTATATCATCCCCACTACTAGTCCTCGGTAACTTCGTAACAAAATCCATTGCTATCCCTTCCCATTTCCATTCGAGAATCTCAGGTTGCTATAGTAAGCCAGACGACCTCTGATGTTCAGCCTTAACCAATAGACAAGTCAAACACTTACCAACACATACCGCTATATCTTTCTTCATTATCGGCCACCAATACCTATCTCTAAGGTCATGATACATCTTATTAGCTCCTGGGTGTACAGAGTACTTCGACTTATGGGCTTCCTCCATTATCAGGGTTCTCACGTCACCCTTCAAAGGAACCCATATTCGATCCAAGTAATACAATGCTCTATCACTCCTATTTTCTATCATATCATCTAGTCTTTTCTGTAATCCTGCAGACTCATTATATGCCTCTTCCTGAGCTGCTAATATCTTACCCTTGATACTCGACTGAAGGGTCATATTTATAGCCCGAACTCTTTTAGGTTTCACTCTCTCTTTCCTACTCAGTGCATCATTTACTACATTCGCCTTACCAGGATGGTAGTGAATTTCAAAGTCATAGTCACTGAACAACTCTATCCAGTGATGTTGACACATGTTTAATTCCTTTTGACTAAAGATATGTTGGAGACTCTAATGATCGGTATATATGAAACTCTTTATCCCATATAAATAATATCTCCAAATCTTAAGTGGAAACACAACCGCATCCAATTCTAAGTCATGGGTGGTGTAATTCTTCTCATGAATTTTCAACTGCCTAGACACATATGCTATAACCTTATCCACAAAGTCTTTCGGTCCATCGGGGAGAGCTAGAACAGGTGCATTACACAACTTGTCCTTCAAAGTTTGAAATTCCCTTTCATGTTCCTCACCCAAATCAAATGTCTTACACTTCTGAGTCAAGATGGTCAGAGATTTAGCAATCTTAGAAAAGTTCTCTATGAACCGACGATAATACCCTGCCAACCTTAAGAATGAACAAACTTCAGACGGAGTTCTAGGGGCTTTTCAATTCTTAACAGCTTCAATCTTACTAGGGTCTACATGAATACCATCTCCATAATCACATGTCCAAGAAACTATACCTCTCGCAACCCAAATTCACACTTAGAAAACTTAGCATACAGTTTCTCTTTTTTGAGCAATTCTAAGACTAGTCCTAGGTGCACTTCATGCTCTTCCCGAGTCTTAAAATAAACAAAAATATCATCAATGAACACTATAACAAACTTATCTAGGTACGGCCTACACACTCGGTTCATCAGATCTATAAATATCGATGGTGCGTTAGTCAAACCAAAGGGCATTACAGTGAACTCGAAATGTCCATAACGAGTTCTAAATGCAGTCTTTGGAATGTCATCCTCTTGCACTCTCAGCTGGTGGTATCCGGACCTAAGATCTATCTTAGAGAAGCATTGTGAGCTTAAAGATTGATACTTTCTTGAATAGGTCATCTCTATCTTGGGGAGTGGATAACGGTTCTTAATGGTCAACTTGTTCAGCTCTTTATAATCAATACACATCCTAAAGGAACCATCCTTCTTCTTCACAAATAATACCGGTGCTCCCCAAGGCGACGAGCTTGGTCAAATGAAATCTTTGTCCTGGAGTTCCTTGAGTTGACCTGACAACTCCTCCATTTCAGAAGGTGCCAATCGATAGGGAGATTTCGCGATCGGTATTGCTTCAGGGACTAACTCAATACGAAATTCAATTTCTCGATTAGGTGGTAATCCTGATAGGTCATCCGGAAATACTTTGGGATAGTCTCTAACCACAACAATCTCTTCTTGCTTTTTCTCTTTAGTCTTAGCACTCCTTAGATGTCTCATTTTCTCTTC
>BQNB010100657.1:0-24652 GCA_026074375.1 Tanacetum coccineum
TGCTCACCTTTCCAAATTGTACTCACACAAAAAGTTATAGCCTCGAGAAGTTGACGAAAAATGCATATTTCAATAAAATTTCAGCAACATTTTACACTTAGTTTTAAAGATGACCAGGCACTTTTGAGGTCGTTTTTGAGCATTTTAGAGTCGGATTGAGGCTTAGAGTCCTTAAGTAATATTGTAGTATTGTCTAAACACTTTACATACGAGTCGATAGTTTTCTATAATAGCAAGAGTCGAGTGAGATATAAATTTATGAAATTGGACATTTAGGAATTTTTGTAAAGTACATGTATGGAGATAAATAATGAACTTTGACGTAAGACTTATTTTGAGTTATAAAACTAATACACAAACGTACATTGGTGATATAAATTTTATAAAATGCATTTGTATCATTTCATTTCATATAGCGTAACACTAAGACGAGCCATTATTTATTAGGTCGTGACCCGATACTGTTGTGCGCTATTTCGTTGTCAAATTTTTCCCGAATCTCTGCTATCACTTAAGGTGGGTTCATAGCCTCACATTTTACTTATTTTTCGTATACTTTATAACTTTTGGGGTGAGAAACATTGCTTGCTTTTAACTTTGGACACAAGTGCCTTACTTAAACGTTTACGGGTATGCCTAAGTACCTTTAGCTCACTATTGCCACTATCATGAACCGTTAATTATTGTGAGTAAGCGCGAGTGCTATTAATAGATATATTGGGTTTAATAATCCTCGTTCGGGTTTGGTGATTCTTACTTGTATCGGGTACACACACATAGTACCGATCAAACAGATGTATAACATGTCGAATTTCTAGGTATTTTGAGTTAGATACCTACTTGGAAACCTTACTTAGTGTATCATAAATGCCTTTTTGTGATATTTTCTGTGGTACAATAGTCACACGTTTACAAATCTTGTGGTCCATACTCCTACTTTAACTAAACCTATAAATTCACCAACTTTATGTTGACGTTTTAAGCATGTTTTTCTCAGGTGCTTAACTGTTGGAACTTTGATGTGCAATATGGAGTCTGCATGCATGTGGCTTCAATTTTAAGAATTGTCTGTCTTTAATTATTTGTTGTTTTACAAAACTGATTTATGCTTTCGCTATGTCTAAAAATTTACATTCGAATTATTGTAAACTATTTCATTTTAATTAAAGCAACGAGCTAATATTTTCAAAACGTCCATACATTGGTCATTCCCTGTACCTTGTATGATGTGTATTCATGACATCACGCCCCCGTTACCTATTCTGCTGCGATCCATTTTAGGGATGTGATAAGGATAACCCCCTATGAACTCTAGACTAAAAATAAACTCAATATGAACTACCTCAGGGTTTGGAGGTGTAGGGCAGTTGTCAGACTCCCTGATAACTGTGGACTAAAAAGAAACCCAATCTGAACTACCTTAGGGTTTGCGGGTGTAGGGCAGTTGTCAAACTCCTTGATCCAAAGCTAAAAACTTTAAGTAAAAGAGGAATTGAATGTATCTTTGTTGGATGCAGAGCATTCCAAGGCTTTCAGGTTCTATGTCATTAAACATAATGAATTAGTTTTAATTAACTCGATAATTGAATCAATGGATGGTATCTTTGATGAGAATAGATTTTCATTAGTCCCTAGATCAAGTCAGAGGTCCCTGATAAATGGAACTAAAAACATTGGTTGTTTAGTGGTCCCTGAAGAGATCACTGAAGAGGTTGTGGTTCAACAACCTGAACCTGAGCTTAGAAAGAGCAAAAGAAATAGGACTCCAAAGAACTTTGGACCTGAATTTTAATTATATTTAATTGAAGGAACAAAGGATGGGGTCTCCAAGCAACACTCGTATTGTTTTAATGTTAAGGATGACCCTAAGACATTTGATAAAGAAATGAAGTCCCATGATGTTGCTTTATGGAAAGAAGCAATTAATAATGAGATGGATTCCATCATGGGAAACAACACGTAGGTGTTATCTTATCTACCTCCAGGTTGGAAACCTGTTGGTTGCAAATGTATATTCAAAATAAAACTAAAGGTAGATGGAACTATTGAAAAGTTCAAGGCTAAACTAGTCATTCAAGGCTTTAGACAAAAGTCAGGGATAGACTACTTTGATACTTATGCTCCAGTGGCACGTATCAGTACCATAAGATTACTGATTGCTTTTGCATCAATTCATAATCTGATTATTCATTAGATGAATGTGAAGACAGAATTCTTAAATGGTGAATTAGATGAGAAGGTTTATATGAACCAACTTTAGGGCTTCATCATGCCTGGCAATGAAGACAAGGTGTGTAAACTGATCAAGTATTTATATGGGGTGAAGCAAGCACCTAAGTAATGGCATCAAAAGTTTGATAAAGTGGTTTTGTCTATTGGTTATTTACTTAACCAAGCTGACAAATGTATGTATAGCAAATTTGATGAATCTGGTAAAGGAGACATCATTTGTTTGTATGTTGATTACATGCTAATCTTTAGCACTGACCAAGTTTTGGTTGACATGGCAAAGGAATTATTGTCATCAAAGTTCTCCATGAAGGACATGGGGGAGGCTGATGTTATCCTTGGTATAAGGATTAAATATGAAAGTAATGGAATAACAATTTTTCAGTCTCATTATATTGATAAGGTACTGAAAAAGTTCAATTACTTTGATTGTACTCCAGTGAGTACTCATATTGATACAAGTGAGAAGCTAATGTCCAATAATGGTCAGGCTGTATCTCAACTTGAGTATTCTAGGGTGATTGGCTGCCTGATGTATGCCATGACTTGTGCTAGGCATGATATTTCTTTTGAAATAGGTAAACTGAGTAAGTACACTAGTAATCCTAGTACTCATCACTAGCAAGCAATTCAGAGGGTACTGAAGTATTTGAAGAAAACTCTATATTATAGTTTGACATATACTGGTTATCCTTCAGTCTTAGAAGGATACACTGATGCAAGCTGGATCAGCAATACTAAAGACAATTCGTCTACTAGGGGCTGGGTATTCCTGCTTGGTGGAGGTGTAATTTCTTGGGCATCTAAGAAGCAAACTTGCATCACTAACTTAATAATGAAATATGAATTTGTGGCTTTAGCAGTTGCTGTTAAGGAAGCTGAATGGTTGAGAAACCTGATCCTTGAGATTCCATTATGGTCCAAACCTATAGCACCTATTTCTATCCGCGGTGATAGTGTCGCTACATTGGCAAAGGCTTATACCAAATGTACAATGGGAAGTCTAGACACTTAGGTGTCAGGAATAGCATGATTCGTTAGCTTATTACGAACGGGGTGATATCTATAGAGTTTGTGAGATCTCAACGAAACTTAGTTGAATTCTTGACGAAGGGATTGTCTACTGACTTGGTTTTAAAGTCTGCTGAAGGGATGGGTTTAAAGTCTAACTTAGTCACTGAATGCTAAGACACCCAACTCCCTCTTGGGGAAACTTGGGAGCTGAGTTCAATATGGAAAGATGAACGTTTAGTGAACTGAAGCACATGTTTTACAATCATCCCAAGGACGTGCTTGGAACTTGCTGAAAAAGAGGATGAAGTTTTTACTTCTCAATTGTTAATTTCTTTAAAAAAGTGTTTGGGAGGAGCATGAATAAAGAGGATCCACCTATATGAATGTTGAGGTTTTGCAGCTTCATGGAGCTTTAGACTTTTGGATCTTACAACATTTATGAATTAGATATGGACACATGACTAGTATAGTGTCAGGACCGTTTAAGTGTTTGAAAACTTATGTGTATTTTATCTTCAGGTATTTAAATGGGTTGAAGGGTTTAATTCTTAGAACACCCCAATTCTCGAATATTTGAACGTGTAATGTACTAAGATAGAAATTCAATCCTTAGGATATTTTCGTTTATAAACATGTTTTGTTTTATGTTTAATTTTCTTGCAAAAGAAATTATACTAAATTGGGGAGGATTGTTGAAAATTTAGTGCAATTGTGAGAATCATGTCATACTTAGAAACAGGTTTGGAGGTACGAAGTTTACACCTACAAAGTCACTTATTCTCCCTGAATCTTTTAGTGGTTAGCTTAATGACTATTAAATGAGCGGTTTCAACATTAAATGTTTGTAACCACCTTGACCTATAAAATGGCCGATTTTAACATTAAATGTTTGTAACCACCTTGACCTATTAAATGGGTAGTTTCAACATTAACTTAATGACTATGATTATGGTCATGTAACCACTATGCATTCATGGAGGAGGTTATGAGATTAACTGGACGATTAAGGCTCATGACTCCTTTTGACCAAGAGTTACAAACTCTTTTGTTTAAGAGTTTTCATCCCTATAAATTGAGATGAGCACTTGCATGGAAAACATAAAAACATAAACACTAATGGTGAAAGGGTTCTAGAATTGTGCCTAATTCAAGAACATAACATTTTGGTCTTATCCAAAAGAGATATTCGTGATACCCAGGCAGTAGGGTTGAATCATTTCTTTTGGGAAATGATTACACGATTCAGTTAATATCCGGTCACCATTGATTATCTTCACCCTGTTCTGGGCTCATACAATCAACACTTGATTTAGCAGATAAAAAGTTATGTAATAAGCAATCCTAAACCATTAATGAAGTATCTTTTGCATTGAACGATAATTTCCAAAAGTTTAACTCTATTTGCAAATGTTTAAAACGTAATGATAAAAGCGAGGAAAAGGATGTTGATCTTTTGGATCGTGCAAAGCTCCAATATCATGAAGAGTCAAAAGGCTGGTAAAAGCGAGGAAAATGAGGTTGATATTTTGGATCGTGCAAAGCTCTAATATCGTGAAGAGTCAAAAGGCGAGTCAAAAAAGTTTACTCAAGAATAAGCGTGGCATGTCTTTCTACTCGCCCCAAATGGGACTCGGGCGAACCAGTTAACAAGGTTGATCTCACTTAACTATTCGTCGATGATGCGAGACCTCGTCCCCCGGCAAACCTCGAGACGCAAAAAAATCCAAATCAAAACGACGTCGAGCACCGCCAGAAGTCACTCGGGGTCTTTATTGCAGATTCTACAAGCCGAAAGTATAGTCAAACGGGAAGCCGTCAAATAGGCGTACAAGGTGAAGAATGAGAAAGATCGGGCAATACAAAAGTGCGAAGAATTGAAGTTTCTCATGATTAGCACATTCGATATGCCATATAACTAAGCCTTCCTCATCAATATGCAAAAGGAAGAAATTATCGTATTGCATTTTATTTGGATTAATGAAATTTAGTTTCTTTGAAAAATGAAAAATAAAATAAAATTGTGAGTGAGTAAGTCCATGTGGCCCGAATGACATTTATGAGGAAGGTGTATTTTGCTGTGTGAATATTAAAAATAAAAATGAAGTGACGCTAAAATGTCACTAAAATATATTTTTGACATGTCATGGTACTCATTGTACACGACAAAGTGATACACTTTATTGGTTCTTCCCCCCGGTTAACATTCTAATATAAGTTTCTTAAAGTAGTTGTTTATTCGTAGTGGTTTATGACATAACGGGTATCTAACTATCTATAGCATTTTATCTTATATTAGCTTGATGATATGAACTGATTTACGTATTATATAACAGATTATTATTAATATTATTTTATTAGGCGAGTTTTATTAGATAATGATTAAGAATTAAAGTTTTATTAGGAATAAAGTTTTGTTTAGAAATCTATAAATAGGACATTAAGGATGTGACTTTGATTGTGTTGAATATAATTAACTGTTGATTTACATATCAATCAGGAGGTCGGGTTTATCCATTAACATAAACTACTGGGATTCTAGGGAGAAAAAAAGACCATTTATCTCATCAAAATAGACCATTTATCTTTTTTATTCGTTCTTTTCATATCTTATATCAATTTGGTTCATATCAAATTGATATTAGAGCTGTCGATTCTCAGATTCCACAGAGAAAAAAGGTCGAAGTTACTGTTCAACGACTATTGTTCATTGACCAATTTTTTTTCCTAGAGAGTAAAAGATATGGAAATAATCACCATGACGATCAAGAAGATTGCAGATCTCGATAATGAATTTGATCAATTCAAAAAAGAATTTGCTCAACACCGAACACATGTTAATGAGCGAATCATAACTATGGAGAATAGGTTTTATGCAGAACTAGGAGCCATAAAAATAGAGCTAACAACACCAATAACATCATTAATATCAGCAGCTATAAAGAAACATCATGAGGTGTGGATGAAGATGTTATCCTCATGTAGTTTACCTAAGGATGAGGCCTCTCTACGGGTTGCGCCTACTGAGACGTACAAACCCGTAAATGAGCTTCCCAAGCGTCCAACAACCATATACAAACCCACTAACGATCTGAAAGGTTTAAAATTAGATGACCTTGATTTTCCTTATTTTGCTTATGGGGATAAACTAGATATGATAAAGCTTAGGAATAAGGGACCAAAGAGCAAAAATAGATTTGAGGAATCAAGGACTTGTTACTACTGCAAAAAGGATATGGTTCCAGATACTATTCAACCTAAAGAGCATGACACCTTTATTCATGGCTAGCGGGGTGGTCATCATGGATCTGGTGATCGTATACAGAAGCTAAAGATGCCATTATTTGATGGAGAAGATTCTAATGGTTGGATTTACAAGGTAGAGAGGTATTTTGAAGTCTAAGATATTGAACCATGTGAACAACTTAGAGCTGCAGTTTTGTGTTTAGAGAGGCAAGCATTAGCTTGGTTTTGTTGGATTGAAGCAAGATCACCTTTTCATTCATGAGAAGGACTTAAAAGATGACATTTAAAATGATTTCAGCCATCCCATGAAGGAAACCTATACGAGTAGTTTTTGGCAATTATTCAAGAGGGATCAGCTCGTGAGTATGCCAGGTTGTTTAACTGTTAAGAGGGCAATTGGTGGGATTCTTTGAAAATATAATTGATGGAACATTTATCAAGGGTTTGAAACTAAATTTGAGGTCGTCCGTGCGAGTAATGCAACCTAAAATCTGAATCATGCCATGAAACTTGCCATCATGATTGATGATATTAAGGCCCAAAGTAGCTTGCAGTCAGGGGTTTTATCAACAAGACAAACCAAAAACCCCTTCATCCCCATCACCTCTGATCATCAACCCCATCACCAATCATCCCCATCGACCATCAATACCTCACTGTTCAGCCAACCCCACCAATCACTCATACCCTTCACCGATCACCCATCAACATCCATCCCCATCATCACTAATCATTCACCAATAGGACCACAATACTGGGTTTTGATTTCGTTTCTTTTTTCTCAAGCATGGCAGATCATCGTTCTAAGGAGGGTGAAGTGAATAAAATCTCCATGTCCATCTTTGTCACAAACTTCCCAGATGTGACAACTGCGAAGGATTTATGGAATATTTGCAATCAATATGGGAAAGTCATTGATGCTTTCATTCCTAACAGGTGATCTAAAGCAGATAAACATTTTAGTTTTGTTCGTTTCATTAAGATCTATGATGTGGACCGTTTGGTCAATAATCTTTGTACGATTTGGATTGGACGTTTGAAACTTCAAGCAAATATTGCTAAGTTTGATAGATTACCACTGCATAGGGGTACTCATCAACCCAAAACCAAAGTGGTAAATACAAGTTCTTCAGGAGGTCCTCATTATGAGTTTGGTACATACAGACACTCTAACTCAAATGTTCAAATGGCCAAAAAAGGGCATCAAACTCACTCTATGGCGAACGATTTGAAACCGGCTTTGGTTCTTGATGATGATTGTGTTTTTGATAGTGATTTCTCCTTATCAGTGTTTGGTAAACTTAAGGAATTCGACTCCTTACCAAACATAAAGGAGGTATTAACAACGAAAGGTTTTGATGATATTGCTATTCGTTATATGGGAGGTTACTGGATTTTACTTTAATTCTTATCTAAATCTACAAAAGATAAGTTTATGACTCATGTTGGTGTAAGCTCCTGGTTCACAAAATTACAGCATGCTTCTAATGATTTCAAAATTGACGAAAGGGTAACTTGGATTGACATTGAAGATATTCCTTTATGTGTGTGGTCTCATAATACGTTCATTAGAATCTCATCTAAATGGGGTTCCCTGTTGCATGAAGAGGAAGACGAAGCATCTCAATTTCATAGGAAAAGAATTTGTATCAAGACGACCTTAGAAGATAACATCTTTGAATCCTTTAAAATTATCGTTAAAGGTAAAATCTTTTGGATTCGTGCTAAAGAGGTTACAGGGTGGACTGACTTTAACAATTATGAAGAAGCCCTCACTGACACAGATGAGGATGCTCAAAGTGTTAAGGATGAAGATATTCTGAAAAATGATATCTTAAAGGTTGATAGTGAGGTAGAAGAAATTCCTAAAACTATTTTCGAACTAGATGATAAAGGCGATAATAAGTCAATTGATGATAAGGGTAATCTCAGTGTTGGTACATAAGACGTCCAGTCTGCGGATCCTTTCAACTTATATGATATTCTCAATAAAAAAACAACATGTTACTGTGGAAGTTTCTCAATCACATGAAGAACCAAAATACCCTCCAGGTTTTACACCTCGTCATACTTCTAAAGTCAACTCTAATGTGGAGCCTAATTCGTCTAGGGGTGTTAATGAACATATCAAGAATAGTCATGATACGGTTAAAGAACCATCTGTTATGAAAAAAGTCCCTAATTTGAATTCAAAAGGGGATGTAGACGTCTCCACAAGCTCAGGTCATTTCAAAAGTGTTGGTGCTCCAAAATCTAGTGGTTCTATTCTTGTTCTTATGGAATACCTGATCAATGTCGGCCAAATAATAGGTTACAAAATGGATGGTTGTATCAATAATTTTGAAGAGATTGTGAAGAATCAAGGAGCACAGGAAGCCTATCAATGAATTTTTTTGTCATTGAGTATACAAGGCCTTGCCCAAAAGGCCAAAAAAGATTGGGTTAAGGAGTTATGTTTGAAAAATAAAGTTAATCTTCTTTCGCTGCAGGAAACAAAAATGGAGCAAGTGAACCTTTTTCATATCAAGTCTTGTTGGGGTAACTTAGCTTTTGACTTTGTAGTTAGCCCTTCTGTCGGTAATTCAGGTGGCATTCTTTGTGTTTGGGATCCTAAGATGTTTCATAAAGAGAACTCTACGGTTTCTGATTATTTTATTGCCATCACGGGTAAGTATGTTCCTAATGATAGGAACTTGCTTATCATTTCGGTTTACGCCCCTCAAGAGTTATCAGAAAAAAAGATGCTTTGGAATTACTTGAACCATATGATCGATAGATGGAAAGGTGATGTGATTGTTATGGGCGATTTTAATGAAGTCCGTTGTCAAGAAGAGAGATTTGGTTCCATCTTCAATCCCCAGAAGTGTCTTCTGGAGGTTACTCGTTTACATGGTCTCATAAGTCGGCTTCTAAAATGAGTAAGCTTGATAGATTTCTCATTTCTGATAACTTATTGAGATCTTGTCCTAATATTTCAGCCCTCACCTTAGATAGGTTCCTTTCTGATCATAGACCTATCTTACTGTGCGAATCTAATTTCGATTACGGGCCTACTCCATTCTGTTTCTATCACTCTTGGTTTGAGATTGATGGTTTTGACTCTTTTATGGAGGATACATGGAGAAACATTAATTGTTCTAACACCAATCCTATGCTTAGATTGGTCATTAAATTAAAGTTACTCAAGAGGGAGATTCGTAAGTGGGTTTTAGACAATTATGATAAGTCTAAGAACCATAAGAAAGGTTTAAAGAAAAGGCTTGCTGAGATTGATTCTATTTTAGACAAAGGTGACGTGTCTCCTGTTATTCTGGAAGAACGTATGAATATTATGACTATCCTTACAGATTTGGAGAACATTGAATAGCTTGCATTAGCTCAAAAAGCTAAGATAAAATGGTCCGTTGAAGGAGATGAAAATTCCAAATATTTTCATGGTATCATCAATAAGCAAAGGAACATTCTTGCCATTCGTGGTATTCTTGTTGACGGCGTCTGGATTGAGGATCCTAAAGTTGTGAAAAATGAATTTCTCTCCCACCTTAGCGATAGGTTCAACACCCCTTGTTCAGAGCGTTCAGAGCGTTTTGAGCTTAATATTGTAACATTTCGTATTTTCATGTCATTTACGACGCTATTTAAATTCACTATTTATTTTATTTTCTCGTATGCGTTCGCGTTCGCTTTTAATTTTAATCGATACGTTAAATTGCGTAAACTAAAAAAATCAACAATCAACGTAAACGGGCACCAAACAAATTAAAGTTTATGACAAGCCATCATTATATTTTTTTTTCAAAAGTAATAATTAACTTTTATATTTTATTTTTGTTGGTTACGTAAATTAAATACGTTTCGCGATAAATTGCGTTTAGGCACTCCCGGAACCACCAAAACTTTTCTGCGCTTCAACAAATACCCACTTTTATACCCAATACATAAAATTAACTCAAATATATCATATATCTCTTGCCATAACCGAATTTTTGGCCAAATATTCAAAGAAGTATCAAAGTGGTCAAGATTAGTCTTTAGACATTTTATACACCATTAAAACCACCCATACCTTGTTCCCTTTGACTAAGAGTCTTCCCTAAGACCCTCATCTTGTTCCCAAGACCCCTATTGCATCTTTGACTAGCCTTATGTTATATATACAAGCATACATGAGTTAGATAACACTTACATGCAAAATACTTAGTAAAAATCACAAAAACACTCCCTTTGTGCTCTACACATGCCACGGCTCAACCCCCCCTCTAAGCAATCCATACAAAATTTTCTACAACCTATACACATCTATACACATCCATCCTAAGATATTCTAAGGTGTTTCCAAGCATTGGCTAAGCATTTTCAAGTATTAATCAAGTAAAAGGAAGCTAGGGTTTTATTAAGAAAACAAGGGTTTTCTTGGTTATAATATCGGGTTTAAAGTCTAAACAAGGGTTTAGCACTTAAGTATCATCATCCTTCATCATCTCATTAAGGTTATCTTAAGCCCTTAACTTTTTATTTATATGATTATATGCATATGTGATGTTTATGTAGTGAAATCACCATTAGGATATGTTTAACTTGTAAACATGGATTTTTCTTGGAAATATAATTTTATGAGCTTATACACATATTGTATGGATGGTAATATAAAGTCATAATGGAAGTAAAAGACTTGTACACTTTTGGTAAAGTTATAAAGTGTAAAATATAAAAACAAGGTTAAAAATAGACTTAATAAAGTCACCCAAACTTTCTGTCCCAAAAGTGTATAAAACATACTTAATTTATGTTTTTATAATATAATACATTTCACGACGATTCCGAAAAGGTAAGAAACTTGTCAAACGGATTAATAACGAAAAAGTTACGTTAAAAACGAGTTATACGTTAATTAAACGGAGTTTATAAAATAACTTTTATAAAACTTATATCAAACAGCTAGTTTGATATTTTTAACAAATAATACATATTTTTAGGATTCCAAAATGATAAGAATCGTAATTTTTCAATTAATAACGAACAAGTTATGAATTTCGCAAGTTTACGACAATTAATACTTTTATAAAACTATTTTTATAAAAGTTACTATTCATGACAGAAAGTTACATTTTTGTAAACCTCATAAAATTATAGAACTTTCAATAACGAGAACGTCCTCGAAAGAATCATTAAAAACGGAGCTATAACGAATAAAATACGACATTTACGGGTTTTACGACAACAAATACGATTTAAATAAAACTCACGTCTGATGTGAACAGTAAAAGTTACTGTTCACCAGAGGGTCAAAATATGGAAAATGTCAAATTATGATAACTCGTCCTAATACGAAAAGATGGGCATAAGAAACGCTAAAATCGGGCTTAAAACGCAAAAGTTATGCTAGTTTTACTAAAACGGAAATTATAAACGTTTTAACTTATTAAACACAATTTTACCAAAACCATTAGATGGTGATTGAACTATATAGACCTATAGGTGGTATTAATCAAAGTACTATATTACTAGGGAGTTTCATAATGAGGCCTCTTCGGGGTGGCGTATCGACGAGTTGTTGGATTTACGATTTAAAGTGTCCTAGCTCCTCATACGTTCACTACACGACCTCTTAATTATGATAGCCCGAACGATAGTATGATGAGCTATACGACCTATAAATAATCAAAGTGTTTAGTACTTATACGACCTATATTGGATTAGGTTGCCTTCGGATTCCTTCGTAACGCATTTTCCATTTTGAATACTTGTTGATTACCATTCACTCAATGTAAGTCGTAGCCCCGTTTTTCTACTACTTGTTTTATAAATTCGGGTAGATTCATACTTTGATTTCTTGGACACAAGTGTTTTCAAAACTGTATGCTATTTCCTGATTACATTATTGCCTAAGTACCCTTCTGCCGCTAAGACCCCTTTTATCATGAACCGTTAATTACCTGCTGGGTATACGCTAGTGTTATGGATAGATCTATCGGGACTGACCATCCCCGTCTAGGCTGTGGTTTCTAGTTGATCTCTATGACCATTTAACATTTGAAGAAAATCCGTAGGAACTGTTTGGCAACATCCGATTGAGAAAATTCGTAGGATGGTTTTTGTAACATCTGTATCCGTGTTGGGGCACAAACCTCGAGTACTGGTTTGATTACAGTTTATTACGTTAAGGTTCGGTGTCATGAGCTTAGGGCAATAATACAATGTGTTGGACTATTGAATGTGTTTCATAGTCTACTATTACTTAAATCTTGTGGTCCACGCTATTTCCTGATAAACCTATGAATTCACTCAACAATTTTGTTGACGTTTTAGCATGTTTTAATCTCAGGTGCTGAGGCATAAGCTTGGATGGGAGCCGTGACGGATATCTATTAGAGGGATTCTGATTTCTTAAATTCAATGAAACTTTTGTCTTATAAAATCTTAATGTCTTTTTATCAAAACTATGGGACCTAACGTGAAAACTCTGATCTTTTGTAATGACATTGAATGAATCTTATTTTTAACGTCCATTTAAGGTCGTTTTCTATATCTTGATTTTTGTACTTTGACGTAGCACCCCATTGTTACCTTTCCGCTGCGACCTGATTTTGGGGGTGTTACATAAATCAGCATGTGACATCATCCCTTTTTTTCTCAATAACTTTTACCAAAATTATATCACTTCTTTCCTAACCCATCCAGATCGTCTCTTCATTTACGTACATATTCTAATTCAAAGATTCTATTATAAATATCGTACAATCAAGTATGCTTAGTATCAAATTTAACAATTGTTAAATGCTAATTAATTTGTTGCATTAAACCCTAATTGTATTTGTATTGGATTTTTTTAATCCAATATGTATTCGAATTTTTGTAAGTATGATGAATCGCACATTGTTGATAAGATATAATCAATTTACATGATTACTTTGTAAAACATCTGATGATTCATACTAATTGTAAACAGGAATCAGGTAATTGTTATCTCATTATATCTGGATTTGTAAATTGACTTTTTCAATCTTTTATAATTTGATTTGCCAGAAATTATTTTTTTAATCTGACAAGTTATCTGAAAATTGTAAAAAGAATATGATGATGATGAACAAGCAGGAGTGGATATCCCATAGATTAGTTAAAGTATGCAATTTTATCATTTAAGTAGTTCCAAGTTCGTCAAACGAGAATTTGTTATGTTCGTATCCTATTTTTTATTGAATATAAAAGGCAAAAAGTCATTCTATTTGTGCCAAAAAAAACCATGTATATCATGTATGACATTTGATGCTAATATGAAGAATTCATCTTAAAGGCTTAACCATATTTTTAGTTTAACGAAATAGAACTCTATTATCAATTTATTATTTTATTTGGATTATGTCATTTTCGAAGGTATAGATATACAATGGCTTTTTGTCAATTTTTTAATTATTTTTGAAGGTATCAATTCTACACTAACAAATTTCATCATCTATGCGGAATTCAATCATCATGAATTCCCTAATTGGTTCAAGATCGACATGTGGTCATTTGGATCATATGACATCAACACACACTCAAACTTGAATAATTCATCATTTGATGTTCTTTAGGTATTGTCTTAATTTAATTCATGTTATTCTGATTGTTATAATTTATTTAGTTGTTTTCATTGGAAATATAAGTTTTTGATATGTGTTAGTGGTTATAAGGTTATATTCTTAGTGAGGAAGAAGCTGAACTAGACGAATTCTATGACTATGGCAGAAGATATATATGATCAAGTATGTTGTCTCTTGAATTTCATATATGTAGATATTCGTGATAACTATAACTAAACTCATTAGCTGATAATATTATACAGTTGGTTACTTTTTTATTGTCTATATGCAGTTTTGCAATATGTGAAGTTAATAGACCACCACAGAACTATAAAATGAAAAGTATATGAGTTAATCAAGCAAAAACAGCTCTAAAAGAAATGGATTTCACTTATTTAATCATAATATCCTTTTTGTGAATATCCAATAGCAGACTAAAATGACGACCCATCATGCTCTACTAGCAGAAGTTGATGATTCCCATATAAGACCAGTGACAAGAATGTTACTAAGCACATGTATGTTTCTTTCCAACAATCCAACTTGTTCCTTATTTTATTGTGCTTATTTGCTTGAAAAACAGAAGTATTATTTAAACTCATTACTTGCTTACGAGTAAACAAATAAGTATATAAATAAGCAACCCCAAACACCCTCTTAATCCATTGAATTATTTAATTGTGGCTCATTTCAATGCATGATTAACGGAAAAGCTAAGTTAGGAACAAAGCTGGAACGGACATGGAATGTTGCATGTTAATACAAATATTCGCGTAAAACGATATATTTAATGATCTTCAAGTTTTGATAATAACAAATATAATGTCATACTATGTAAAAGTAGTGATTGACGATTGGCGATCCCCTTTTTATGATAATACAGGTGATCCCATTTTTTCAAATCTTAATCGGTGATTGGCGATCATCAAATCTTAATCGGTGATCCCCCTTTTTCAATTAACCTTACCCACAATTAAATAACCCCATCTTAATCAAACTTATTGATCTCCCTTCAATCCAAAATACTTCTATTGTCTGCTCATGGCCTTTAAATCTCGTAGTAACGCGGATCATACCCGCTTAATTTCCAAATCTATCTTCATCACTAATTTTCCTGATGTCACAACCTCGAAAGATCTTTGGGTACTATGTCAATCATATGGGACGGTTGTGGATGTTTTTATACCAAATCGTATGTCTAAAGCTAGGAAAAGGTTTGCTTTTGTTCGCTTTATCAAAGTAGATAATGTGGAGAGGCTTGTTGGGAACCTATGCACGCTATGGATCGGACGTAAGCATTTACAAGCTAACGTGGCTCGCTTTGATCGTGATTCGATTCCTTCTAAACGTGTTCCTCATAAGTTCAATCATGTTGCTCCTACACCTACGTCCTTTGTTTCTGCTGTGAAGGGTGTTTCGTCTCCGCCCATACCACTTACTTCGTCACCAGCTTTGGTCTTAGATGATTCGTGCATGGTTGCAAGAGATCTAGACAATTTTGTCATGGGGGAGGATAGACAATTTCCATAGTAATAACCTACGTGTGTTGTTACATTAATGAGGGGTTCATGGACATATCCGAGATTGTTTAATTAGGGAGGTTATGGGTTATTATTTAAAGTTTAGGTTCTGCAAAAAACCAAACTTCAAATTCATGAAAAACATACGGGGTTGCTTCTTGGTTCGTTCGGTTATGTAATGCTCGAAATGATTTGTTGCCAGTGATGTGAATGTTTGGGTCGATATAAAGGGAGTTACCTCTTAATGCGTGGTCTCATGCTACTTTTCATAAGTTAGGTTCTCAATAGGGAGAGGTATGATTAGAAGATGGTAATAAAGACCTCTTGCCTCGGAAAGCCTATGTATCAGACAAATCTTGCTATAAACATCCTTGGACAGTTTTAAGATCATTGTGAAAGGGAAGGTTTTTCAGATTCGAGCTAGGAGCTGTTTTGTTTGGTCCTCGTCCTTTAAGAAGTCCCCGAGGTTGGTCATTGTTCAGATGACGAATCCTGTAAGAATGATTAGCAGACTTAAATGTTGTGGAATAATAATGGTTAACAACGAAAGAGAGAGGTGATAGTGAAGCAGTCTTTTGATACTTTTTTCGGGGATAATAGGGGGACGCAACTAAGCCATGATTAATGATAGTTGATCAGACACTTCATGTAAGGGGTTTCTAATGACCTTTCAATATTTACGATTTACTTAATAGGCATAAAAGGAAGTTGGTAATTTTGGCATGGAGTCCTAGGCATCCCTTATCCGCCAGGGTTTAACCACCTGGAAAAGTTAATGTTACTTTGCACAAGAAGCACAAGGGAAGTTCAAGGAGAAGATGTTTCGTTCTCATCATAATTTCAGATCGTTGTAGTTTCGCGTGTTTTGAAGGAAGTGGAGAAAAGTGATATTAACATTCAGTCAGATGGTAGGGATATCTTGGACATACGAAAGGAGGAGGCTCTATATTAGTTTTTTGTCGATGAGATGGGATTAAGGTAGGTTCAAAATATGAGCTTTACTTGGTATGGCCCCACCATGATATGGAGAAGATCATTGGATCGAATGGAGGTCATGAAGTGTTCCGATGAATTGTTTATCCTTAAATATACAAGGCCTCGGTTCAAGGCCAAAAAAGATTGGATTGGGAGTTAACTACTAAGCTTTTAAAGTTAGTTCTAGTCTCTTTAGAAACTAAGAGGAGGTTTTTCTGTTTTGGGCGGTTAATATTTCTGGGGTAATATCAGTTTGATCATATCGTGAGTGAAGCTCATTAGGGTACTCAGGTGCATTTTAATGTGTTTGGGGACTTCCAATGTTTTTCTTAAAAAGCAACCAATATTATTTCCGATAATTTTGTTGCTTTGTATGGTACGTGGATTCCAAGAAAGATTCAATTATTAATTATATCTGTCTATGCTCCTCAATCATTGCTTTAAATGTCAACTATGGGATTTCATTGCTTTTCTTATCAATCAGTGGAATGGGGAGTTATATATGGTGATGGGAGATTTCAACGAAGTTAGATGTAAAGAGGATAGATGGGGGTCTACTTTTCTTGCTCAAGGGAGCTTGTTCGGGTTTAATTATTTATTTCTATGCGGGGGTCTTAATGAAGTTCAATTGGAAGGGGTACTATTTCACATGGGCTCATCCTTCGGCATCTAAAAATGAGTAAATTAGATCGTATTTCTTAGTGAAAAATGGGTTTTCTTTCCTTGTTTCCTCATATGTCTCAGCAGTTAGTCTAGATAGACACCTCTCGGATTCATCGTCCTATTTTAGCTCCGGAAGATGCTCGTTGATTTTTGGAGCTACGCATTTCGGTTATACATTCCTGGCTCTCTATTCCTTGTTCGATCAAATGATTACGCACCTGGAAATCTTTTTATTCTTCGTTGATAGCAACGGGATGATTAGATTCAAAAAGAAGAACTTCAAATTATTAAAGAAGAAAATACGTAAATGGGTGTTGAGTACAAAAAATATACAGTCGATTAGTATTAGAGATGTCAAAGAATAAGCTTAGCGACATTGATAAGTTATTTGGACCAAGGAGAGTTTACTGATGATTGTTTTGGTTGTCTCGTATGGGAAGCTTATGAATCAGTTAAGGATAATAAAACTCCTCGGTTAATGTTGATTTTTGTTCAAAAGGCGAAAGTTAGATGGGCGTACTAGAAGGAGACGAAAATTCTAAGTTTTTTCATGGTATCATTAATAGAAAGCGTGCCAACCTTTCTGTTAAGGGTATTATGATTGAAGGAGAATGGGTGGACGATCCCATTCGTGTTAAAGATGAATTTCGTAATCACTTTACGGATAGATTTAATGACCCGGGTACCGCGCCATGGCAGAATTAATTTTAGTTTTCCTAATTCGATTGACTTTTGAGCAGCGTTTCTGATTTGGATAAACATCGGTTTTCAGACAATGAACATTTGAAAAGATGTTTGGGGGATGTGGAGAGAAAAAATCTTCAGGTCCGGTATGGATTTACTTTTGAAGTATTCCGCAAGTTCTTGGACAGTTGTTGGGCAGATTTTGTTTAGCTGTCAAATGGTTTTCGATCATGGGTTTTTTTTCGCAATTGGATGTACTCTTCTTTTGTTACTCCCATTCTAAAAACCTTAGACCGAAAATTGGTCAGTGATGTTTAGGCCTATTAGCTAATTGGAGGCCTATATTAAAAGTTGTAAACAAAATCCTTGCTACAGTTTTGTATTGTCATATTCCGATTCGACTCTAACGGTTTAGGCAACTTTCCTTCACTAAACGGTTCAAATTCTGACGGTCCTTTTATTTATTATGAGATTTTGGTCAGGTGTAAACATAAAAATCAGCAGGATATGTTTTTTTAAGGTGTGATTTTGAAAAGCATTGATTCTATTAGATGGGACTACCTAGATGATGTCTTATGCTTTTTGGGTTTGGGTAAAGATGGCGGTCCTGGATTTAAGGCAGTCTAAATTCGAGTAAAGCTTCTGTTTTAGTGAATGGAAGTCCTACTTTAGAGTTTCAGTTTCATCGAGGATTGAAGCAGGGAGACCCATTGGCTCCTTTTGTTCTTTCATATTATGGGTCTATTCATCTTTTCTTTCAACCGTTGCTGTTGAAGAGGGTATTTTTCATAGGTTTTACGGATTGATGATGGCTCTCACGATCTCTCATCTTTTTATGCGGAATGACGCGATTTTTTTATTGGCGATATGGTCTAAAGAGAATTAAAAGTATTTGAATATTCTCAATTGCTTTTCCTTACTTTCAGGAATGTCGATTAACCTCAAAAAAGTCATATTCTCGGATTGGGGATTTGTGGGTCGATTGTTTCTGAAGCTGCTGCGAGTCTTGGATGTTCGGTGATGAAGACTCGTTAATTATTGGGAATTATTGTGGGAGGGAAAAAAAAATGTCTTTGGTTAAATCTTGGGATGAGACGGTTAACAAGCTCACGAAAAGACTTTCCAAATGGAAGCTTAAAACTCTGTCTATAGGTGGCCGACTCACTCTCCTTAAATCGGTTTCTTGGTCCACTCCCGATTTACACATGTCTAATTTAAGGTCCCGAAGACAGTTCTTAACAAGATGGAAAACTTCGTAGGAATTTTTCAATGGTATTCAAGAAGCGAGATCGAAAAGATTACGTGGTTTAATGGCATACTGTTCTCGCGCTAAGAATATTCGGAGGTTAGGGGTTTCTAGTTTTTTTCCCCTTAATAGAGGTCTTCTTGCGAAGTGGGTTTGGTGAACTTCCTTTCACAAGATTAACTCTTATAGGTGTCAGCTTATTTCATCCTTCCTGGATCATGTATTACAGATCTTTCTTCCATTGTATCCTTCAACATGGAATTTCTATAATCAAAAGAGTTTAATTACCTTCAAGGTTCAAAGCGTTGATGTTTTCTACATTGCAAGAATAGGATTGGTAATGGGTTGCACACTCGGTTTTGGAAGGATCATTGGAACGGTGATTGCACTTTTCAGGTTTGTGTTTCCATCCTCCTGTTTGCTTTAGATACAGTGAAAGATATATCGGTAGCCTGTAAACTCCAGTCCCCTCTTGTTTCTTCTTATTCGCTCCAGTTAATGTTAGAGGAGGTATTGAAGAACAGCAGCTTGAGCATCTTGTAGCTTTACTCGGATTTTGTTATTTTGTCCAACTCGAATGATCAGATGGGTCTAGTGATTGAATGGGAGACGGTGGTCTTTCGTGTTAAAGACGTGGGAATTTGTTAGATGAGTTCTTTCTTTTCTAGGGCGGTATGTATACCTACGAGGTAGGTTAAAAAATATTCGATTAAAGTTAATATTTTTGTGGAAAATGCTCTTGATCGTTTGCCTATCGAGCGAATCTCGTCCAAAGGAATGTTGTACTGAACGCATGTCTTGTCCCTTGTGTGATGCGATTCTTGAAGATTACTCATTATTTTCAGTTATCCTTTAGGATTAGAGATGTGGACGAGATTATTATGCGCTGGTGGAATTTGGAGTGCAAACTTTTTCAATCGTATGGCAGAATGCTCGTTTGGTTCAATTCGGTTCGTCTTGCTTCTAATTTGAAGGTTATTTTGGAAGGCGTTTTTTATGTTATGTGGTGGAGTTTGTGGAATTTCCGGAACCAATTACTTTTCGCGAGTAAAAAGCCTCGTAAAGAGTCCATTTTCGATGATATTGTTTTACGATCTTTTTGTTGGTATAAAGCTAGAGGTAGTTCTAAGTTAAGATGGGATAGTTGGATTCAACACTCATATTTGATTTCTTTGTAATTGTCTAACTTCTTGCTAGTGTTTCTAATAAAGTTGCCGTTAAAAAAAAAACAAGTTATTTAGTCGTAAGTTTCTATACCGATGTCAAATCACTTAAGGTATGAATATGAAATTATAAAGCATTAAGAATGATCTAATAATATATTTTGTCACGCATACTAGTTTAATTATTTGCAGGATTTACATCTTTTCTAAACAAATGATTTCAAGTAAACACATACTTACTAAGTAACTAGTTGCATTAGTGAATAAGACAAAATATGATTAACCATAAATTGAAACAATCTTTCCATATCTTTTCAAATATAACAAATATTTCCTTATTAATATTAAGAAATATTTTTCTTTTAAAAGCTTGTACTAAATCAGATATAAGTACAATTAGGAGATTTTGTAAAGATTTTTGGTTAACCAATAAAGGACAGAAAAACAGCTATAACATCCCACGGATCAACCTAAATACAAAGACGGATTCTTTGTAGGTGGATCTGTCGCTATGTGGGTTTGCCAGTTTTGAAAATCAGCTTTCACACTATAAATAGAAGCGACATATTTTGTTTCAAAATAACATTTTCCACTATTTCTCTATAATTAGTTAGTTCATATCATTTGCATTCATTCTTTTATCATTATACTTGTTATATTTCCATTCTTTAGTGAAGAACACAAAGAAGATCTCAAGACTTCAAGTGTTACTAGTCTAGTTGTATCATCACATTGTTATGATATCTATCCATCATCATCTATCTTCTTGTGTAATCATAGTTGTATGATTAGTTAATATTTTAGGCCTTAAAATACATAGTGTGTTAGATTGGTTCTAACTCAAAGTGGGACTTAGTATTTAGCTTTGTACCGAAAAAAGTGTAAGCGAGTTGTGCGGTTTTTTCTGCCTAAAGGGAGCTTTTTGACATAGTGAAGAGAACTCTCGAGTTGGGTACTCGGGGAGTGGAATAGGGCGAAGAGGAGTTTCATAGTTGAACCACTATAAATCATTGTGTCATTGGTTTGATCTTTCCTCTCTTTACTTATTTACTTATTGCATTCATTCATTCATTTATTACATCAGTATCATATACATACTTTTATATCTATTGAATTCACATAAGCAAGCAAATCAAAGTTTTAGTTTTAAAACGGTAAAACTATTCAACCCCATATTCAAGTTTCCACAATTGGTATCAAGAGCCAAGGTCACCCAATATTTTAAAAGTATATTGTATTTTAAAGCTTGAATCGATCTATGAATTTTGATAAATATCTAGAAGGGCAATCTATGCAAAGACCACCGCTTTTCGAAAGAGATATTTTTATATATTAGAAAAATAGATTTGAAACTTATGTGAAATCAAAAGATTTAGATCTTTGGCATATTATCATTAATGGTGATTTTTAACCGGTTTTCAAAAAGGTGATGATGTGTCTCGCGACTACTAGTTTTAAATTTATAACACGAATTACCGAATAAAGCTAAGAACACACGAGCAAGTATGACCCTTTCGTATGTAGCTAGTTTTTTGTGGTAAGGCGAGGTCATTCACTAGGATTTGGGTGTTTTTGATTGTGAAGAATCTATGTAATAAGTAACACGAAAGTGGTATAATGGTTGTCACATCCCAAAATACCATGAAAGCAACAGGTGAGTTCATAGCCCCACATATTTACGATTTCAATGATTTATAATATAGGGGTGGAAACATGCTTTGTTTTTTAAATTGGAACGCAAGTATTGATTAACATGTTGCCTAAGTTGCGATAACCCAGTTTAAGGTCCCATGTCCCATGAAATGTCAATTGCATCAGATGTAGTTGGGAATTACAGTTATGTTAGCCTCATCAGAGTCTATTCCTTCTTCTTGTGTGTATCCTTGTGCAACCAATCTTGCTTTATTCTTAATCACAATACCTCTTTCACCCTTCTTGTTCCTGTAAACCCATTTAGTCCTAATAGCCCTTTTTCCATTTGGTAAATCCACCAGAGTCTAAACCTTTTGTAATTTGAATTGTAGTAGCTCATCCTGCATAGCTTCTATCTAGCTTGGATCCTTCAATGCATGAATTACCTTTTTGGGTTCTTCTTGTGATAAAAAGCAAGCAAACAAGCAATTTTGAAAGTCTTTATGATTTGTTCTTTGCTGAACTGAACTAAACAAACCATGATCTTTCAAATTCTTTGTCATTCTTCTTTTTGAGGTGCTGAATGCAAGTCTCCAATAATTTGTTCAACTGGATGATCTTTGTGTATTCTTGTAGTTGGAATAGGACTCATAGGCATAAATGCATCTAAATTGTTCATTTCAGCCTCTGCACCAACATCGTCATCATTATCTGAATAAATAATATCTTCTAATTCAGCCATATTTGGATCATTTGGAAGTTCAATGCTTGTTTTTAGATCAACATCATTAACTTCTGTGACAACAGCATTAACAGTTGAACTAACAACATTAACATTGTTAGTGCTGTTTCTATCACTAGCAGTATTAATATTGTTAGTGTTGTTAATATAATCATCTTTCTCTTGATAAACGTTTGGCTCCTCTGTACTTGGAACCTCACTATCTTCATTGTCTGGATCTTCATCATCCTTCTTTTCCTCCTCCCCTGATGGTTTGAATCCAACATCAGGAGAACTCTTTAAATCTTGAGAGAATAGTGGATCAGCAGGCCACATTGGTAGTAGAATGTAATATTTGCCAGGTATTGTCTCCATTCTAGCTTTACCTGCATTATTACATGCTTTTTTACCTGCATTACCATTAGATTGACTCCCTGCAACAACTGTCTTATAGTTCATAGAATTTGTTAATGCATCTATATCAAAAAGCCAATTAGGTCAACTTCCTGTAATATTAGGTGTATTTTCACTAAATTGAACATGCAGGTTCTCTTCTACTATCCTAGTTCTACTGTTGAATACTCTGAATGCTTTGCTATTGGTAGAGTATCCTATAAAGAACCCTTCATCAGCCTATCCATCAAACTTACCTAGGTGATTTATGGTATTAAGGATTGTAACAGGACACCCAAATGGTCTCATAAAGCTTAAGGCAGGTTTTCTACCTAGAAAAAGTTCATAAGGGGTCTTGTTGTGAGGCTTGATAACTAACACCCTATTTTGGACATAACAAGCAGTATTAACTGCTTCAGCCCAGAAAGTTATTGGCAATTTTGAATCAGCTAGCATAGTTCTAGAAGCCTCTATTAGTGTCATATTTTTCCTTTCTGCTACTCTATTTTGTTGTAGAGTCCTAGCAACACTAAATTCTCTCTTAATACCCTTTATTTCACAAAACTAATTCATGACCCTATTCTTGAATTCAGTCCCATTGTCACATCTAATCACTTTCACCTTAAGGTCTATTAGATTTTCTATGCCTGTTATAAATGTTTTAAGGATTTCAAAAGTTTCATCCTTAGTGGTTAAAAAGAGAACCCAACTAAACTTACTAAAATCATCTGTGACAACGAGGCAGTGTATCTTTTTCATTAAACTCTTTACAAATGTTAGGCCAAACAAATCTATGTGCAACATTTGTAATAGTTGGCTGATTGAATTGACTGTTTTGGTCTTACAAGAAGCTCTGTGTTGTTTTCCCTTTTGACAAGCAACACAGGTTTGATTAACTTCAAAAAAATTTAAAGGTAAACCTCTTACAAGGCTTCCCCTTACTAGTTTATTCATTGTTTTGAAATTTACATGTCCAAGCCTCTTATGCCAAAGATTATATTCATTTGGTGTGGATTTTGTAAAGAGACAAGTGAGACCTCCTTGAGGAATAACATTCTTTAAATCAACACTGTACATGTTATCCTTTCTAGGAACTTTAAGCAAAACATGACTTTCATTAGTTAACTTAAAGTCCGGAGACAGAACAACACATTCAGTATCAGTAAAAGAACACTATTCTTCGTGTCACACATTTGTGAGACACTAAATCCAATTTACTAGTTCTTATTTCACCTTTCCTAGTAATTTTCCCTCCTTTGGAATTACATCCAAAAGCAACAAATCCTCCATCAATTTTTTCATACTCTATAAGATAGGATCTGTTTCCTGTCATGTGCCTAGAGCATCCACTGTCAATCACTCCTTTATTCTTTAAATCTTGCTGTGGATTGCCCTGCACATAATGGTAGGAAAATTAGTTTCTTTTAGGGACCCAAGCCATTACTGACTTGGATCTGCTTTGTGCATCATTATAATCAAATCTTTTAAAGGACATTGATGCACCATTATTTCTGGAGACATGGTCCATGTAACACCCCCAAATTTACAACGCAACGGAATACCATATTGGGGTGCTACATCATAATACAAGCTCACGAGTCACGGTA